>JASDQU010237968.1:4798-16897 GCA_032191745.1 Picea mariana | reverse complement strand
AGTCTCCTATATATACCAAGGAGACATTTTCATTTTGAATCATCTTGTACTTGAACATTTAAGTGGGGTAAAAGGAGGTTGCCCCCTCGAAGAGGCTTATTATCTGAAATTATCTCTTTTTCAAGGTGCTGAGTACTTTTCCTGAGGTTTTTCTATGCTATATTGATGTTTGGTTCGTAACATAAAGAAACTAATCTAAGTGAAAAAACAACTTCTGCAAACTATATACAAATCTAATATATATATATACAGTTTACTAACTAACATTATAAAACAATAATTCTACTTATTAAATGTTCAGTTAGCAATACAATTAAATCTCAATTATATATACAGTATTTACAAAATACAAATTTTGATTGAAATCTACAAAATCATCTGTGAATTGTCTTATGACAACGAAGTTAGCGTTTTTTGGATTTTTATAACTTTTATGGAATAGAAATAAAACAAAAACTATGCAACTAAGCAATAAAGGTAATAATCTGTACTATATATCTATCTAAACTACAGAGAATTCTCAAATTGATTGACTATTAAATTGTAAATAACAAACTGACTTGAAGTAGCGTTTCCTATTTGTCCTATGCACAATACTCGATTTAATTGTTTGATGGGGGAAACCCGCACCAAATTTTGCAAAAAGATTCTCGTAAACAGGAAGCAATGACACTCTTGAATACGAATGACAGAACAAACAAGAGATATAGCAACAACAATTTTATAGTTTACAGATCATCACATTAAGATAAATCCTACTGCGAAGATATGTACATAACTGCTCATTTAACAAAGAAGATTAACCTTCTGTTCATTAAATTAAAATAGGGTAATTGTTGTGAGTAAAATAAGAAACATCAAATATGGACAATACTTAAATCATATCGCATCAACCTATAATAAATCTTGATATCTAAAGTAGTTAATAATTTGATTACAAATTGAAATGCACAAAAACTTGAACAAAAGTAAGATAAATTGAAGCTAAATCCGTACAAAAAATCCACTTTCATTCGAGTCTGTATAATCATCAGTCCATAGTCTCTGTTCTCCCAACAGTGATGGTTTTCTTTACAAAAATAATAGGTATATAAAGGCCACAGGATGAAAACATTCCTTGTGGGAATTATCAAAAACTATTGCAAAAATTATGGGAACAATCTCCCAAATTCCTGTTCCTATCTAAAACCAATAGCCTAATCCAAAAGTATGTATAGAAAAAGCATGTTCAAAGATGCCACAGTTGATCCAATCTCCTTCCAAATTCGTGTGTACCTATAAATGCACAAAAATACATGCTGTTCAGATTGTATTTAGTTGTAAAATGAACAAAAATTCAAATTTTGATAACTAGCTAACAGAATCTCAAGATTCTGTAGCTAATTCAAAACAAACAAAATCATTATAAAATCAATGTTGAAATACCATACCTTGGTTTCAGGGATACGAATTGATCAAGCTATTTTCGAATTGATAATGGCAGTGGATGCCTCCACATTTTTAAAGACAACAGAGCCTGTGGATAGACTGCTTGAAAATATTTGAATTGATCAAGGGTTTAAAAGGGGACAAGAGTGTAGGAGGGGGAATGGCAAGACGAGTGAGAAGGGTTCTGAGGCACAGGCCTGGAGAAGTAATAAACGTTTTAGCAAATGCAAACAGACCAAAACGCACCTTCCAGCCACGGAGAAAATATGAGATTTGAACTCTAAAGGACGAGCTATATCTCTGTAATAACCCAATTTCTGAGGAAACCTCCCACTATGAAGGTAAAAGGGGTCATTTTGGTTCTGGGTTTTCAAGGGTTTGATCTAATTCAAAACTGTTTGCCCAGAATCGCTCACGCAAAAACGTGTCTCTGGGAGGCAATTACGGGGTTAGCCTAAGCAGTCTTCTCTGGTACTATCAAACAATAACAGATTCTGGACACCATGGGGTTCAATTCGCACTACAGGGGCCATAGCAGATAGCACATGGTCAACAGGGTAATTGGTGAGGGGGTTTGACAGGGTAGACACAGAACCATTTTCCCGCAGTTTTTCCCAAAACAAGCGGAGGCAACCCGAAATGCAAAACAGAGCGTTAATGCTCATGCATGCAAGAATGGTGGATTAGTTCAAGGCCATGCAAAAATATCATGTCAGGTTTGTACAACCAATGACGCCTATTCAAATCATAACAGTGCATATCCAAAAAAGATTTTAATCAAATGAATTATCACATAACCATTGAAAACCATGGTATTCATAACCAAAAATCGATCCGAATGTTAAATAGACAATGTCATTTGCATGATTTAAAAGAAACCAATATGTCGAACATTGCCCCAATGATTTGAACCAAAATTAATGTGTTCAATAAAACCATTGCATCAACGATTTGATCAAAGACACCAAAATATCAAATAACCATTGCATCAACGAATTTATAAATCAAAACCATATTGACAATGGTCAAATGCAAAGTGAGTGGTGGTTTGGTACATATGAAATCAAGGCATGTTTGAGACCAAGGAGTGGTAACCAGGTTCAAGTAGTTTCATGATAAACCAACTGATCATTTTAATGCAATCAACATGAATTCCAACTGTAGGTTTTCACGCTTGCAGTCGTGAAAATGAAAACGAAAAGCCGGTATGGAAAAGCGAAAGATAAAGAATTGCGACGAGTATTGAGGGTTCAAAACCCTTGTGTAGGCAGCTTGTAAAAAAGTTAGAAATGAAAATGGTTGCCAGCAATCCCTTCTTTCATCTTGACCAAGAGATCATAGCAGATCCTAAACTGAAGCAGTATCCAAAAGTCTCTTCCGATCCACTCGGCTTCTTGCCCAGTCAACATCTACATACCCATGCATAAATAAACCACCACTGGATGTATATCTCAGACCATAAGTAATGGTCCCTTTGAGATATCTCAAGATGTGCTTTGCTACCACCTAGTGTCTCTGTCTCAGTTCAGTCATGAACTAACTCATTGCAATCACTGCATAGCATATATTTGGCCTAGTGTGGATCATGTACATTAATGATCTAATCAATTGCCTATACATGGTGGGATCCACCAAATCTGGACCTGTATCAGAATCATGCAGCTTCTTCAGGTTGGTAACCATCGTAGTAGACATGGATTTGTAATCCATCATACCAAAACTCTTTAGTACATCCACTGTGTATTTTCCTTGTGCTAGAAATATATCGCCTTGTCTTTGCCACACTTCCAATCCTAGGATGTAATGCATCAAGCCTAAGTATTTCATCTCGAATTCTGAGGTTAGCTCCTTCTTACACCAGGCTATTTGCCCTTCATCTCTTTTTAGAAAGAGATCATCAACATACAGGATTAGTATAATAGGTTGGTTACCTCTTACCTTGAAGTATATGTTTTCATCAACATCACTTTTTTGAAAGCTCGGGCTTTTAAGAAATCCATCAATCCTGTCATACCAAACTCTAGGAGATTGCTTAATACCATACAAGGCCTTCCTTAGCTTGCATACATGAGTTCCTTTTTTATGTAGTATAAAACCATCTAGTTGTTCCACAAAGACCTCCCGCTCAATCTTTCCATTCAAGAATGATGTTTTTACATCCATCTGATGTAGCTTCCAACCAAGTACGGAAGCTAAAGAAATAATAGCTCGAATGGAGGTATACCTGGATACAGGAGCACAGGTCTCTTCATAGTCAATTCCTTCTTTCTGAGTGAAGCCTCTGGCTACAAATATTTCTTTGAACTTTTCCACACTTCCATCAACTACATGTTTGATATTATAGATCCATTTGGAAGAAACCACTGATTTGTCTTTTGGCCTTGGCACAATGTCCCAAACATTGTTCTTTATAATAAACCTGTATTCCTCAAGCATGGCATCCTTCCATACTTGTAATTTATCTTCTTCTTCAAATGAATAAGGTTCGACATCAATAATGCTGCTCATCAGTGCAACATATCCTCCAAACCTATGAGGCCTCTTCCTTTCCCTGAAAGTTCCTTTGGGAGCAGCTATCCTTTCTGCTTCCTGCACTATTTTTTTAAGCCACCCTAGCTTCCTTTTGGCTAGAGGTTCTTCAAGAGTTATTTCTAACACTTCAACGGGTTCTAGGGGCTCATTACTTGGCCCTTCACGAGGTTCCTCCCTCCGATCATATGACTTTTCATTTTCAGAAGAGGGTGAAGTTGGATGAACTGCTTCTGAATCCTGCTGAAGCTCTCTGGATTTCTTAAATGTGGCTTCCTCATGGAAATTCACATATCTTCTTACCTCTATCTGCCTCTGACCTGGTACATAAATCTTGTAAGCCTTGGAGTTATAATTGTACCCCCAAAACACCCCTTTCTTGCCTGAGGGTTCCATCTTTGTCCTCTTTTCCTTAGGGACATTAATATACACAAGACATCCAAATATCCTTAGATGCCCTACTTCAGGTTTGATCCCTGAGAAGACTTCTTTAGGAGTCTTGTCCTTCAAAATAGCATGTGGACACCTGTTCTAAATATACACGGCAATGGAGGTAGCTTCTGCCCATAAAGAATTTGGCATATCCTGGTCAAACATCATTGCTTTCACTACCTCACAAATAGTCTTGTTTTTCCTCTTAGAAACACCATTTTGATGAGGGTTATATGGCACGGTCATCTGTCTCTTGATTCCCATTGGCTTGCAGAAATACTCAAACTGAAGAGATTCAAACTCTCCTCTATTGTTTGTTCTAAGGATTCTGATGTGTTTCCCTGTCTCCTTTTCAATAAAGGCTTTATATTCTTTGAATTTATCAAATGTGTCACTTTTAGCTTTAAGAAAATATATCCAACATTTTCTTGAGTAATCATCAATAAAAATGACATAATACAAACAACCATTGAGTGAGGGAGATGACATGGGACCAGATACATTAGAATGAACCAGATCTAAGATGCCCTAAGCTCTGTTGTCACTACTAGGAAATGATTTCTTTATATTTTTACCTAGCATGCATCCCTTACAAATTTCATTTTTACTAAGAGAAATAGAGGGCATGCCACATACCATTTTCTGTAGATATGGAAGAGATTTGTAATGAAGATGTCCAAGTATTCTGTGCCGCAACTCGCTAGAGCTAGTCGCATCATGAGTCAATGCCTGAAATAAATGTCCTGACACGACATACAATCCTCCATTGTGAGTTCCAATGGGTTCTAGTGTACTTAAGTGGCTACCTTTAGCCCATAGTAGTGCCTTCCTATCCTTGAAGATCACCCAATATCCCTTGTCCTCAAGGGTTGGAACTGATAGTAGATTCTTCTGGAGCCCTAGAACATATAATACTTCATCAACATGAATTCTAGCCCCAGATTCCAATCTGAAGGAGATAGAGCCTACTCCCTCTATCTTGTAACATTTTTCATCCCCAAGCTCGACCTGCTCTGCAAAAGATTTTTTCTCGAAATATGAGAGGATCTCCTTGTACCCTATGTGCTTTGATGCACCACTGTCTACTAACCAAGTTTTCGGCCCCGTGGAAACTGAATAGGATAAGGAAGAAACCAAATAATATTCTTTCATATTTTCTTTCTCATTAGAAGGACTTTTCTGATTTCTTTTGGATCCATCATCCTCAGCAGTTGAGGCATGATGTTTCCCTTTCCTAGGATATTTCTTTCTAAACCAACAATCTTTATCAAAATGACCCAACTTATTACAAATAAATCATTTAATCTTATATGTATCAATATTCTTGCCTTTGAATGTACCTTTGGTGTTTGGCTTCCATTGAGAGCCTTTCTGGAAAGTGCCTTTCTTCTTTCCCTTGAATCTTGATGCTAAAGTTGAGTGCTCTTATTTCATTGGCTCACTCCTGGTAGTTGTGCGACTCTCCTCCTAGAGGAAATCATGCCGTAACCTCTCAAATATGGGATGAATCTCTCTCCCACTTAGACTGGATAAGAAGGTCTCCCATGAAGAAGGAAAATCGTAAAAAATGGCCTGCACTAAATCATCATTGTCCACTGTCACCCCTGTGACCAAAAGATGATCTCTGATCTGATTTATCCTGGAACAGAAAGATGCCACCGATTCACCTTTATCCATCTTCAAATACTTAAGCTTGTGCTTACGTGTCCTCTTCTGACTTGGAGCATGTTTCTCATACAGATTCACCAAGGTATCCATACAGTCCTTGGCAATCATCAATGAAGTCATTGCAGGAATTATACTGTCTTTGATTGAGTCAAAGATGATTCGCTTGGCCTTTTATTGAATCTTCCTGAAAGCCATTCTTCCTACATTATTCATTGGTTCCTCCACCACTCTGGTCACATACTACTCAAGATCATGTTCTTGCAAGATATTTGTTATACAGAGCTTCCACACATTAAAGTTGGTAGCTCCTTCGAGCCTATCTTCGGCCCTGACTGAAATGGAGGATGCCATGGTCCTCACACTGGAAACTTAATCAAGATTGCTTGGATCTGTGTGTACCTACTACTGCACTTCAACACGTTTAACAGACCCTAAGCTATGATACCATGCTAAATTATGAGCTTGATTTCTTATGCAGATTAATTCTTTTATTTTCTTCAATACTTTGATTCCATCTTAATACACTTCAACAATTCCAAATCATAATCGAATAGCAATAATTATGTAGATAAGTAAACATTCATATAAACAAAACATATACCCTCGGGAAACCCTGTACAGGGAGAAAAAACCCAACAAACAATATTCCTTTATTGCATTAATAATGTAAGATCTCTTACAAATATCCACCATGAATGTTCTGCTCTCAAATAGCTTTCCAAGATGACTCTGACCTGACAAATACTTACAAGACCTTGCTGAAATACACCTCTGATATGCTGCCTATTTATCACTGATGTGCTCCTCTATTACTTCACCCTCAACATGCATATGAAAACTGTGTTTCAAAACTATGTTGCAGTACTATGTTGAAGAGAGGGTTTGACCTCTTCTTATATAGGCTGAAGAGGGGAAGAGGGGAAGCTCGAAATAGTAACCTGATTGCATGCATTAAACATAACTCAACTTCATGCTTTAGTTCAAAATTAGAACAAGACTTGAGATAGGTTACAACTCAGATTTACACTTTAGTTCAAACTTAGAACTAGACTTGAGATTGGTTACAACTCAACATTACACTTTAGTTCAAACTTAGAACTAGACTTGAGACTCACATGCTTCAGTTCGAACTTAGAACTAGAATTAAGACTTTAGTTGCAACTCAACATTACACTTTAGTTCTAAAGTAGAACTAGACTCAGGACTTTAGTTGCAACTCAACATTACACTTTAGTTCTAAAATAGAACTAGACACAAGACATTAGTTGCAACTCAACATTACTAAAATAGAACTAGACTCAAGACTTTAGTTGCAACTCAACATTACTAAAATAGAACTAGACTCAAGACTTTAGTTTCAACTCAACATTACACTTTAGTTCTAACATAGAACTAGACTCAAGACTTTAGTTACAACTCTTGACAAGGCAAATCAAAATTCTCTTCATGGTGGATAATGTTTACACATGCCAACGCACTAGATCAATACAATTACATCATTTGCAATATTAGGAATATTGTTTGTTTCTAGCTCATAGGAATTTTATATTCAACCTAACTTTTTCTATATGCCTTGACCTTTTTTCATGGCTCACAAGGTTTAACTAGGCTCACAGAGGTTGTATGTTCCCTCTGAATTTTTCACTAGTCTGTCTATGCTCACAGAGGTTGTACATTCCCCCTGAATTTTGCACTAGACTGTCTATGCTCATAGAGGTTGCACATTCCCCCTTCATTTTGCATTAGACTCACATAGCATCTCATTCATCCTAACTTTTGGTTTGACTCACAGAGGTTGTACATTCCCCTTGGATTTTGTTAATACCTCACAAGACTGGTTGATTCTCCAAATCTCCCTGGCTAGACTCAGGGTGGCCCATATGGCCTCTCATTGGAGAATGACTGTCGATGATGCCAATTTTAACACTCAAACCCTCAGAAGTCATTAAAACTCATATTTCACTCACCGAATTGGGGATTTCTCTATAAAATCTATGTTTTCCCCCAAATTGGTCACAGACAAAATATGCAAAAAAAATTCACCAATTCGCTTTGGTCCAAGACCATACAAGACCGGTGTTTGAACCAGAGCTCTGATACCATAATGTAATTCCCACCATCCCAACCGAGGGACATTACGGTGCAAAATACTCATTAAAAACAATTTTTTTTCTAACTAAATTAATTCATTTACAGTTGGTTGATTTTATGTAGCTTTCAATTACTAATTAAAATAGAGTTATCTATTTTATACAACAATAAAATAGATGCATCTACAACATGCCAATAATCGACATGAAATGCATCTAAACAACTCATTACAGTAACATATAAATCACTTCCAAATGCACATAGTTCATGCACAAGAATTAAACACGTAATTTAACACAACAACAAGATAAAACTATTATCTTTAAACAAAAATTGTGCAATTGGTTGCTTGGTAAGGATGTTCCACCCAACCATAGACTGGTTGTTCCAAATATCAATAGACAGTCACCCCCGAGCTGAGGCTAGCAATCCACAAAAGAGGGTGGTCTCTCACAGTCCACTCACAACTCATAAAACTCTCAACCCAAATAATTTTCTCCTACAACTACCTTGATTTTCCACTAGCTCTCTTCCTATTGACTTGTCCAACCCAAGGAATGCACCATTTGTTTATCAAGGATAACCCAAGGGATGTACCATCTGTTTATCAGGATTAACCCAAGGAATGTGCCATTTGTTGGTTGTGGAGCCTGAGTATCTTCCTGATTCATATGACTTTGTTTTCAATTGTGTTTATACCCCATGAAAACTATACACTCCGGAATATTGTACACCCCTCCACATGGGGGGGTTGCAGGAGGGGATTGCCCCACCTGCAGGGTCCCGGGGCATCATCCCTCTAGCTGGGGGGTCTGGGGGAAAGCGGGCCCCTAATGGGGGGGTTCATGGGCGAAGCCCCCGAAGGAAAAATTGCCTTGTAAATTTATATTTTAATTTCATATTAAATATGGACCATTCATTATAAGGTCGTAGATATGATGGTAGAAGTTATGTTAGGGTTTTTTTCCCTAGAAGGAAACCCTCTTTTATGAGGGAAATGTATTGTGGCTATGTATCATTGCGAGTATTGTATTCTGAGAGAGGAGGATGTGAGAGAAAGAAAAGGAAGTTACAACGAGTGTGTTGTAGGTTGTATCCCTTCATTTGCTAGATAATAAAAAGAAGGAATTGACAATTTCTCTAGTGGACGTGGCCCACACTAGGTGAATCGTGTATATTTGTGTCTCCATTGTATTGTGTATATTCTTTGTTTTATTTCTGCATTTGTTTTTATTTTATTTCTCTGCGATCTTGTTTTTCTAACAACTGGTATCATAGAGAAAGGTAACTTGCAGGAAAAGAGGGTTCCTGGTTTGAGTGGGAGTAATGACGGAAGATGGAAAATTTAAGGTTGAGAAATTTAATGGCCAAAACTACCAGTTATGGAAGATGTAGATGGAAGATTATTTATATCAGAAAGATCTATTCCTACCATTGGGAGGAATAACAAAGAAGCTAACGGCCATGAAATAAGAATAATGGGAGTTTCTTGACAGAAAGGCACTAGGAACGATACAGTTGAGCCTGGCATCATCGACGACTTTCAATATTTTGAAATAAAATACAATGAAGGAGTTGATGGATGCATTGGCTAAATTGTATGAAAACCCTCGACATCCAATAAGGTATTTCTAATAAATATATTATTTAATATGAAGATGTCATAAGGTGGGTTTGTTGCAGATCATTTAAATGAATTTAATTCGGTTACTAATCAGCTAAGTTCTGTAAAATTGGACTTTGATGATGAGGTTGTTGGACACATCGACTACACTGAGAGGGGGGGGGTGAACAATGTAGGGCTATTTTTCCAAAAACTCCTTATTTAACAATCACCATTAACTCATTAATCATTGTTGTCATTTATAACTATTTAAATGTCAACACATATCAACAACATACATCAACAATATATCATCAACAAGTCATCGCCACAAGGAACACAAGATGTATGTACAATTTTCTTTTTATTACGGACTACAATCCTTGGGGTTTTTCAGCAACAACTAAATAGAGTAAAAATATACAAGAGCACTAGATCTATAATGCAATACTCAAATTACACCCTCAGCACCAAATGAGATGAGGCAACAATCCTCAACAGATATCAATCTATACCATAAACAAGTGCATCAACCATGCACCAACATGTGCCAAACAACCTGTAATCAACCTGTACCATAAACAAGTGCATCCAATGATGTACCAAGTATATACCAATCATGTGTCAACTACTCATAAATGATGAATCATCAATATGTACCAACATCATCAACTATACACCTCATGTATGTGCCAACTCATCAACTGCTTGTCTCAACCATGACTAGTTTTGGATTAGTCAACAACCCTAACTTGAAATAATCATAACTTTGTACCTGTAATGAATAAAGATCTAAAACTGATACACAATTTTCTTCAGTTTTTTTTGTGCAATTCCTCCAGGTGTGACTACTTGGAACCTCTAAAAATGGAGTTATAGAAAAAATGGCATACCTTGCTGAATTATGGCTTATTCTAGAGAGCGACCTTGTAGAGCGTGCCCCGCATGGAATATTTGTTGAATATATATGAAACTATTACAAAGAATAATTTAGACTATAATATAACCAAGACAATTGGTCTCATTGAATTTGGATATGTTATGAAGAAGTTATGACGTTTTTACCCGAAACACCTGTTTTAGACTAGTTTCAGAACTAGCCACAAACCCTATTTTCCATAGAGTGTATCTCCAAAAATACAATGACCCACAAGCTGATTTTCTTAGCACAAATAATTGGATATGTTTCCTCAATGGAATATAAATATCATGGTTTGAATCATTATATAAAAAAAGTTATTACGAAAATGGTGAGATGGCCTGTAAATAACATACCTTAGAAAGCATCATGAAAATTTTTTATCCTCCCTTGAATTCCAACCCTATTTTCTTCACCTTCCCTCCTAAATTCGGCTTAGATATCCTTTGGTTACCTCAATCACCTATATATCTACAATATTCTCAAGTGTTCCACACCAAAAATTTTCAAGAAGCTCTCTATCAATACTCCAAAAGATATTTTCACAAGAAGCTCTCCATTGATCCACAAAAAGGATGATCTACAAGAGACCATTGCTATATTATTTATACTTTCATCCTCTAGGTCACTTAACCCATTTTTAGGTCATTTAACCTATTTCTAGGTCACTTAACCCATTTCTAGGTCACTTAACCTATTTTCCTCATTTTAGGGTTAACCACTTTCCATAATTATAAAGTTCCCCATTACTTTATCATTTAAATATTCCTTGATTTTTTCACCTCACTTAATCATTTAAATAATCTTCTTGACTTGGTCACTTTACTTTATCATTTAAATAATGATTTCTTCTTTTAAGTTCACTTTGAATTCTTTGACCTTGTGGGCTTCAAGCCTTCATATGGGGATCATTCAACTTCGTAAGGCCATAACTCTCAAACCGTGAGGAGTTATGTGACATTCCACATACCACTGGAAATGGCATGAAAAACACTATCCATCTAGGATAGTTTCACCAACAATTTCCTTGATATTCATCTCATTATTTCACATACATGCATGGGTCCTCCAACCATTCTTCTAGGATAACTCAATCCGTAAAGCGTCTTCCCATGAGGGATTTCACCATAAGGGGACCACTTTGGAGTTCATCCATTTGTGAAACTTATCAATCATGATAAGACAATAATGAGAGCATGGGTCCTCCAACCATTCTTCTAGGATAACTCAATCTGCAAAGCGTCTTCTCGTGAGGGCTTTCACCATAAGGGGAGCACTTTGGAGTTCATCCATTTGTGCACCTTATCAATCATGATAAGACAATAATGAGTCATCTATACATTTTTCCAACAATGCATCATATACCAATGAAACCACATCGATCCATCTTCATCATGTATCAATGACAACTCATTGATCCATCTTCATC
>JASDQU010237965.1:0-16756 GCA_032191745.1 Picea mariana | reverse complement strand
GAGGGGGGTGCTGGGCAGTAGAGGACCACCAGGTGTTGAAAACATCGATGATAGCTAGACCCTCGAGAGCCTGGGTGGATGAACCGGAGGGCGAGGTGGAGGTGCGGGGCCGCCGGGGGTGCCAGGGTGAGCCTCGCCGTGGGCGCATCCTCTGTCGCGGCATGGTGTGGGTTGGTCGCTGTAGAGAGTCTACAGGGCCAGGGTGAAGGGCAAAGAGCAGAAAATAGACCATACAAAATGCAGAACCAGAACTCGAGTGCTGAGAGATAAGGTAAGGGAGAAAGCGCATTGTGTAATTCATAAGGGTGGTCGAGGGATGGCAAGTTAATGCCCCTCCCATCAGCTTGAATGCCATTTTAATGCTCGGGGATGGCGGCAACAACAGGCACGAGCCGAGCACATGGCTCCGTGCCATGCTGTCCTCCCCTTTCCATCTCTGCGCGCCAGGTGGTGGCCACTAACACCCCATCCAGGTGGAAATATATCACATGTTAGTAGAACCGTGTCTCATAGAAAAATGCATACATGTAAGCAACATTTAACCTTTTATTTTAAATGAAATGAAAATGCAGAAATTAATAAAAAGAAACCCAAAATTTAATCTAATGCTCATCCTAAAGAGCTTATTCATCCTAACCTAATCTAACATAATAAAACACACATTCTAAGTAAAATTATAAATCCAACGTAACATTTCATGAGTTCATCAATATCATGAAATTTACCTTTATCCTTGGTCATAAACCAAAATAATGAAACATCAAGGATCAAGTAATCATATGCTGACATATCCTTTACCTTTCTTTGGTCAAAATTTGAAGTAGGATTATGATCATGTGGGATAAGAATGAAGGCATACTAAGGTTTACTCACTACTACATATTGGAAAAATTACGATGACTACTTGTGACGAAGGTACTCTTTCGTCGCAAAATTCAAGAGAAAAAGTTCACTTTTTCAATTTTGATCTAAATCCACCCCATATTCGTCACTCTACCGACGGATACAAACTATTGTTGGTTTTGCGATGATAGTCAAGATGGTGGACTACTGTCTCAATTTTGACAAACTTGTGTTTCCGTCGCCAGAGCGACGCTCATTTTTGACAGTTATAACGTTCGTCGCAAGTGTGACGAATACACCATTATAACCGTTCCCGTCTTCGACGAAGTGACCTAAATATAACAAATAAATAGGCAAATAAAATAAATATTTAGGTCACGTTTGTCGCAATTGCAACGACGGTGACCTAAATTGACCTATAAATGTTTGACGATTTAAATATGTTGCGACAATATTGCTATAACAACGACGGTTCTGAAAGGGTATTTTTGTGCGAAAGAATGTTGCAGAGTATAGTTAGAGGTGGGGAAAAAAGTAAAGCGGGTGAAAAGGGTGATGGTAGATGTTATTGTCGTTTCCAAAAATGTTGCCTCATACGTCTCGCAAGATTTTTTTTTTTTTAAGTAAAAAAGGAGGATCCTATTAAATTAACTGAGCAATCTTTCGAAAACCTTTGGAATGACAACTGTCCTGCCGAAAATCGGAAACTGGTACAACTGGCTTCCTATGCAACTTGTTTCAAAAAAATTCCTGCCATCTGCCTTGCCTGAGGGAAACCAAGAGATACAGTAGCCATTAGTTTGAGCATGTTCCTTTATCTTACTCCTACCAACATATTGAAAGTTTGACAGAGAAAGAGCCCTAGTTCTAAAGAAAATAGTTCCTCTAACCATAATCATTAACCGTAGCAATTACCCAGTGGGTTCAACCTCTCCATCATTCGTTCCTTCTATGGCTAGCAGCGTGAAGGGTTGTGCACACGTTGGGCACCGTCATCCTGGTGACGTGTTGGAGTAGGCATCATACAACATGTCTAGGCGCTGGTTGATTTGGAGGCCACGGTGGATTTGGTCTTCCACCAAGCTTCGCGTTTCAAATATCAACTCCAAGTGTTCTGGGTGGAGAAATGGCGGCTGGACACTCCATACTTCCTGCATGATGGAGAGGGGACGTGGCACAGGGGCTCTGTACCCTCCCTCATCCATCTGTCTTGTTGTCCGCTTTGAGCTTCCTGGTAATCCACGTCCATGGAGAATTCACCTGTTGTTGAAGTCGCCGCCGCACCCACACCTTCCAAGATTTCTTCTTCGACATAGCAGATGGTGGGTTCCTCCATCTAGTCACCTTCCTTATGACTGTGCGATGTTCATGTGGCTCATGGCTTAGCTTCATCCAGAAAGGAGGTTGGCAGATTCCAATTATCAGGAACAGTGAAGAGGAGGTGTTCCGGAGGAATCTGGAATGGTTCTTCTGGAGAAACCTCCTCCACATAGGCCATGGGAGGCATCCTGGGCCTTCTGTGTTTTTGGGCTCTTTGCGTCCGAGCTATGGACAATGCCCTCTCGAATTTCTACTGTCTCTTCCGGCGAGCATCGAAAGCATACCAGGATGTGCCTCTGTGAGGTCGGCCTCTTTTCCTCGGCATGTAGATGAGCAAAATTATGACCAGAATATCAATCGGGTGGCTAGGCTTGCACCAGTGCTCAGAAAACTTAGACTTCGGCCAGTCGAATTCAAAATGCATCCTCTCCCATCCAGGATTACTGATAAAAATGAGGGTGATCGTGATAGGATTAGACATTATGGCTATCCCCCTAGTTCTCTATGCATTTTTCCTCCTCAAGCGCGCGAGAGGGCTCTTCCCATGGGCCTGGCTGCTCGGGCTTGCTCCCATCTTAATGGTGAGGAGATGGGAGCCGATGGCCTATATTTAAGGCCCTACCAGGCTCTCCACCATGTGTCCAGTCTACACTACGTGGCACCCCATCTGGGGTTAGTAAGTCCTTGTTGGCAAGAGCGTGACAATGGGTTGAGATCTCTAAGTTTTCATAAATATGTGCCTCCCAGTAGATACATTCTATTTACGTTGCTACTCCTTCATTTTCCAGGCAGTCCGCTACCCTATTTGCCTCTCGTTTCACATGAGAGGGTGTGATGCTAAGGTTGGTCCTGAGAAGGGCTTCGAATTCCTCAAGCATCCCTGAGAGTCTCCAACTGGGTGATATTTTCATTGGGTCTTCCCCATGGAGAATCTTGGTAATTAGTTGAACGACAATTTGTGAATCCCCCTCCAGGATAAGCTTATGAAAGTGATTATCAATTGCTTCTTAGAGACCTTGTAAAAGGCCAGTGAGATCTTCTTCATTGTTTGTGATTTCCCCCAAGTATCCTGCTATAAGGCAGAAGATCTCACCATTAGAGTTTCTAAGTGTGGCTCCAAAACCCGCTGGTCCCGTATTCCATTTTGAAGCCCCATCAAAGTTGATGTTTATGAATCTGATTGGAGGAGGGGACCAGGTGGTTGGGATACCGTTTTTTCATTTGGGTGCAGTTACCTCAAGTTGATTAGTCAAGATGAGTTTCCAGTTCTGAAAAATGCATTGCTCCTCCGATGTGCATTTTAGATTCTTCGGTTTCCAAGGCTTGCTTCTGATTGTTTCCTTGATGAGCGTGACAATTTTATCCCAAGTTAGGGATGGTGTGGAGGCCTTGGAGTAAAAGATTCGTTTGTTTCTTTCCTTACAAATTTTCCAGAGAGTGAATCCCTGAAGTAGTTGCCAGATGTGTGCAAGAATAGGACTTTTGTAGGAGAGTGAGTCCCAATTTTCTATTGTGTCGTTGATGCTGGTCTTGTCTCAATTTGATCTGCACCTGACTTGATATCCTTGATCCCAAATCCACTGGCTGAAGGGGAATCTATTGAAGAGATGCTCCATCGTTTCCTCTTGTTGTTGACATAAGGTGCATATTGAGGGACCTATGAAGCCCCTTTTTCTGAGGTTATCCCAAGTTAGGACACATTTGTGTGCTATGAGCCAAAGAAAGGTGGACACCTTGGGCCAGAGTGAGGGGCTCTAGACCTTGTTCCATATGTCCCCCTTATCTTGATTTTGGTAATTTCCCTGTAGATAGTAGACCTCTTTGACTGAATAGTTACCAGTGGTGGAGTGCCCCCATCTGAGAATGTCCGGGCCTTCTCAATTGGGGATTTTCCTGTGACTTGCATAGTGTTGCCAAGCCTGTAGGTCTATGTCCTCTGGGACTATTAGATCCTGAGTAGATGTTCTCCATTGATGCCACGATAGCCTTTGGTATACAGTTTTCCAAAGATCTTTCATCCTTGAAAACGTTGCCTGGTTTAGTGCCTACCTAAGGGGGATGAGATGTTCCGGTTCACTTAAAGGTTTTTTTTGTTTCCATGAGTCCTGCCAGAACAATGCACTTTCTCCATCTCGAATCTCCCAGAAGGCATGTTTTTTCACTAAATTTCTTTTTTTCCAGGCTGTGTTCCATATATTGGATCCCTGTATTTGGTCATTGTGTCTAATTAGTTGGTCTATTGGTGTGAGTGGAGTGTAATTTTGTTTCCAAATATGTTCCCATAAAGTTGTTGGGGTCTTCATCCATTTTCACCACATTTTGGCCCCCATGACTTGGTTGAGTTTTCCCAGATCACGAAGCCCCAGCCCTCCCATATTTTTGGGCGTGCATAGCTTGTCCCATCCTACTAGTGCCCATTTCTTATTATGTTGGTGCCCATGCCAAAGGAAGTTGTGTTGAAGGTTCGTGATGGCTCTGATGACCTTCTTGGGCACTACCAAGGCTATGAAGAGGTAGGTAGATGAAGTCTGCAAAACTGATTTGAGCAGGACCAGTATGGCTGCAATGTTGAGGGGCCAAAAGGTTCAGTTATTCAGCCTGTTAGAAATGGAAAGCAACAGACTGTCCCAAGAGGTTGATCTTGCTGACACACCATTTAGGAGAATGGCTAGGTAGTTTGACGGAAGGGAGATCTTGGGTATACCCAAGAGTCTAGAGATATGATTTTGGACCGCTATCAAAGTGTTGAAGAAGTAGAGTTTGGACTTGTCTAGGTTGAGGGTCATGCCTGAGGCCTCTACAAAGTCAGAAAGGATGGAGTTGAGTTTGTGGGCCTCTCCTGTGGTTGGGGTGTTCAAGAGGAGGGTGTCATCCACAAATTGACTATGCGAGGGTGTCAGTTGGATGTTGTGCAAGGGTAATCCCTTGAGTGAGCCTTCTAGGACTATTGTCTTGATGTAACGCCCCAAGCCTTCCGCCATGAGCACAAACAAAAAGGGAGATAAGGGGGTCTCCTTGTATGATTCCTTTGGAGGGGGAGAATGGTTGGGAAGGCACCCCATTGACAAGAATGGAGAAGAAGTTTGATGAGGTAATATTTAAAATCTAGTTTACCCAATGATGATCAAATCCAAAGGATTCTAAAATGGAGTGAAGGTATTGCCAGTTGACTCTATCAAAAGCTTTTGAGAGATCTAGTTTGATAAACATACTTGAGATTTTAGTTGTCTTGAGGGAGTGGATGACCTCGTGATCCAGAATGATGTTTTCCATAATTTGTATCCCCTCTAAATAGCCTTCTTGTTCCCTAGATATGACAAACGACATAATTGGCTTTATGTGTTTTGCAATCACCTTTGTAATGATTTTGTAGATGACGTTGCAGAGGGAAATTAGTCTGTATTGTTTGGGATGAGTGACCCGCTCCTCTTTCGGAATAAGGGTAAGAAAGGTGGAGTTGAGAGCAGAGAACACTTGACCTGAGGTTCGGGATTCCTCAACTACCTGCCAAACCTCTTCCCTGATTAAATCTCAGCAGTGGTGAAAAAATTTGGTGGTGAAGCCATCTGGGCTAGGGGCCTTCCCCAAGAGAATTTCTTGCACTGCCTGGTCCACTTCATCTTGAGTGATGGGTCTCATCAAAGATTCATTCTATTCTGGAGTCACAAGAGGGGGTATGTGTCTGGTTACCCACTGGATTGTTGTCGTTCTATCCTCATTGGTTTCCATTAGGAGATCTTTGTAGTAGTTGTTGAGTTCCTCAACAATTTGGGTGTGTTCTCTTATAGGATTTCCCTGGGCATCCTCCAAGTGGGTGATTTTGTTTATGTAACAATGATGCACCATATCTTTGTGGAAGAACTTGGTGTTCTTTTCACCCTCTTTGAGCCATTGGACCCTGGATTTCTGTCTCCACAAAATTTCCTCTTGTTTTTCCTTTCCTCTAGTTGTGCTTGGAGCTTCTCCTCCTCTTTCATTAAATCAGTAGTTCTGGTCCCTGAGATGAAAGTTTTATGCAGCTCTGCTAGTTTGTTTTCTATGTCCTGTATGCTTTGGAATATATTTCCAAAGGTGTGTTTGTTCCAGTGCTTCAGCTAGCGCTTGAAGTTTTTAAGGCGCTACTGGAATTTGTACATGCATGTGCCATGATCTATTTATGCCTGGGCCCACTAGGATTTTTCAAGATCATGAAAGTCAGGGTGAGATAGCTAGAATTTATCAAATCGAAAGGGTTTGTAGTTGGGTGTTGCCCCAGTCTCTAGGAAAACGGCCACTGGCCAGTGGTCTGATCCTACCTTTGGGAGAATGAGACTCTCCATATTCAGGTCGACTTGTATTAATTCTTCCACTACAAGGAAGCGATCCAAATGACTAGCTACTTGTTGGTGCCCTGATATACGGTTGGACCAGGTGAATGTGCCATTGTGATTTTCAATGTCTACTAGCTTTAGTTGACATATGAGGGTTTTGAACTTACCACTGTATGGTTCCACCCACTTAGTTCCTCATTTTTTCTCTTCCAGCGACAAGATCATATTGAAGTCTCCCCCTAAAATCCAGTTGGGCATGCTCAACAATGTTTTGATGAGAGTTATCCACTTCATGAGTCTATCTTTTTCCTGTTGGCTTTGAGGTCCATAAATATTTGTAATGTCACCCTCCTGTATCGATCTAGTGATATCGAAGTGGGCTGTGAGTGTGCTTATAGTGGAAAAAGGTATGCTTAGAGTGATATTGTTGGGGTTCCAGAGAATGGCCAGTCCTCCTGAAGCTCTGGTTGAGTCAGTATGTATGAACTCGCAACCCCTCCAAATGCACTGGAAGATGGTTTCTGCCTCTGTACCAGTACATTTTGTTTCTTGTAACAGAAGGATATCTGGATTTTCTACTCTGATGCAATCTCGAAGGATCCTTTGTTTGGATCAACCATTGAGTCCCCTAATGTTCCAGGTGATGATATTCATCATAATTCTTGGGGTGTTGGGTGGAGGTATCCCTCTGATAGCTTTTGGATCTACCTCGAGTTGAGCATGAGATTGTTTGCCTCCTTGATGAGTTTCTGGTCTGATTTTCATCCCCTTCTTTTGTTCTCCCGCGGTACCCTCTTTGAATCTAAGATTGGATCTGTGGCTATACCTAGTCTTGCTATGGATCCTTCTATGGAGTCAACAAATACTTTATGTACCTTTTGAAGTTGTTCTTCCGGGAGGGCTTGCAGATCCTTTTGGTTGAGAGATTCCTCAAGTTTTTCTAGGTCAATGCCTGCAAGATCCCTGTCATCCAACTGCATTTAGGTGTCCCCATCTACATCTCCCCCCTCTTCTAGGTTGGCATCGCGATTTTTGACAGAGGAAGGTGTGGCTTGGCTCTTTCTTTTCTCTTGTTGTTTCTCTTTATGCAGATCTTGAATTTCCTCATCTGCCAACAGCTGGTTGAGAATCTCATAAGCATTTTTTGTCAAGATCTTAGGGCATAATTCTGGATTTTTCTTCCTTGGAGGGTTTTTTTCTTGCCTGTGACAGTGGTGAAGCCATCCTTCTGCTTGGTATCGCTGGCCTTGGATTCTTGGATATTCAGAGGACAATCTCTGAAGAGGTGGCCGTGTTCATGGAATTTCCTACATCAAAAAGGAATATGTTCGTAATCCATCATTTGTTGCCAGTCCTTGTCTTGATATTCTAGAGTTACAGATCCCAGGAGAGCCTTAGAGATGTTCATATAAATGAATATTCGGGCATAAGAAGTGTATTTCCTCTGCTTTGTGGCTTCCGATGTTTTGACATAATGACCCATTGTGTTTCCGATTCCCATAAGGATTTCCTCCAACCAAAACTCTTGCGGAAAAGAGTATAATCAGATCCACACTGGAGCCATTGTGAAGTCCTCCTTGTCTAGGCTGAATCTCTCCATCCAGAATCATAGGAATAGCCCTGCCGAGTTGTAGAAGTATGGCCCATTCTCGAAGATTTTGTCCTTGTCTTCTAGATTGTATAGGATGATTGTGAAAAAACCCTTTGAGCTGAGTTGAACCTCATAATCCCCTTTAGGGTTCCATCAGTTCTTAATCCATCGGGTTAGGTCACGTTTATATTGCCATAGTCCCATAAACTTGCCTATGAGGGCATGCTCTCACATAAACTGTGTGTGTTCACCCACTCTTGTTGAGCTTATGAGATATCTCGGTGGTTTATCAGATCATGGGATGCATTTACTAGGATCCCAACCACGAGATGCTTTTGGATGGGACGTTCTTGCTTCCACATCCATCTCTTTCATGAGCCCTTGTTCTCTCGCAAGGAGCTGGTCATTCAAATGAAACAACGACTCGAATGAGGGACGCTTGGCTCTTGTTCCCATCCTATCGTTGGCCGTAACTTTGTTGTATGAGGGGGGTTGACCCCCCTCTTCTGGGTTCATTCTGACATATCAGAGAAATGTGCTATTTGTGCTAGACCGTAATAGGCGAAAGGTAGCATGACGACTCATCCTGTTCATGTAGTCGGTACGCAGAGGTATCGTTTCAGAGAACTAGCGTTTTGACCCTCCTTGGCCACCAAGAATCTACTCTCATCCCGTAAGAATTTTAATAGAAACAACTCCAAAACATTATAGGAAATATGGGCACATTGATGGCGGATCGAATGAATATTATCCCATGTTAATTAGCTATATATTCATTATATTTTTTTATTATGGTAATTAGCTATATATTCATTATCTTTTTTTATTTTGTCAATTTTATATAAAATTATATGTATGTATATATATTGTTTGAATGTTTGTTATAGTATACACTAATTTTGCATGATTGTTTCTATTATAAAGGCGTTTCCCTCTAACTTTCCACAAAATATTGCGCCAAGTATCAGTAGAAATGATATTGTACAAGCTGAGGAACATCATGACCAAGCAAATGAGGATCTCATGGAAAAAGATGATGGGACAAATCAAGTTAATGATCCCATGGAAGAAGATGATGGGACAAATCAAATGATCCAGGATTTGTTTTCATAGCCAGATGAGGATGGGGACAATGTTGGTATTTATGATGAACCTATATTAGAAAAGGAAAATAAACGACTTTATGAAGGATCAAGAGAAAATATTATATCCGCTACATTGATGCTAGTGAACTTAAAGGTTATGAATAATTTGTCGAACACTTGTATGACATAGATCCTAAGGTATGTAATATGTTTCATCTCATATTATACATAAATGTTGATGTTTTTCTATTTGTTTTTAGTGTTAATTAATGTGTAAAATAAGAATGCAATTTTTACGATTAATATTCTTACATTAACTAGTTATTTGTTATGTTGTAGATTGTTAGGTGAATTTTTGTTACCGTCGTCAAATATTTTACCTCACAGATATCGAGGTTTGCAAATCATTATGAAAGACATTGGAATGGATTATCAAACTAAAGATGCATGTATTAATGACCGTATTATATATTATGGACAACATGCTTAGAAAACATAATGTCCGCAATGTTTTATCAATAGATATCAAACCGATCAAGTAACAAAAAGGGTGCCTCGAAAGGTTCTTCGTCATATTCTCATAATTCCACGTTTTCAACGATTTTTCAGGTGTGAAAGCATAGCACAATTTATGTATTACCATGCACGTAACAGAAGTGGATATGGTTTTATTCAAATGCTTGCTGATGGTTCTGCATTTAGGGAAATTGAGGAAAAATGGGAAGATTTCAAAGATGAACCTCGTAATGTTAGGCTTTCATTGGCAGCTAATGGTGTTAATCCATTCAAAGAGATTAGGTATATTTACTTAGTGTGGCCTATTTTTGTTATCAACAATAACATTCCTCCTTGGATGTAAATAAAGAGGGAGCACATAATGTTGACAATGATTGTTCCAGGTATTTGTTTACATTAATTTTTTGAATGTAACATTTTCATTTGTTTCATTTTTTCCATAATATCTTTTGTTTATTTATTTACTTATATATATTACATGATATTATTCCTATAGTAATTTTTTGTAATTTCAAACAATTAGGTAAGTACCATATTAAAGATATGAATGTATATATCGAGCCTCTTATTGACAAGCTACTAAAGTTATGGGCTGGCATCACAATGTGTGACATATGTAAAACAATCGGGGAGAAGAAATTTAAATTCCGTGGAATACTGTTATGGACAATTCATGATGCCCCTGGACTAACACATTTTTGTGGTATGCATCTTTCTAATATTTCTCTTTAATACTATATAATTTTTTAATGTTATCATGGTGAATGTTTAATTTTTAAATAATCTCATCATATAATTGACATTAATCCATTTGTTGTAGGTCTTCAAACAAAGAGTAAATTTGCATGTCCACTTTGTGGCCCTAAGATGAAGTATCGTCATTCAAAAAGTTTAGGAAAGATGGTGTTTGATGAGTATAGGCACCTTCTTCCTAAGAACCATAGGTATCGTACTACTAAAAACATCTTTTCAATGGGAAAGAAGAGACTGGTTTAAAGCCACGAAGAATTATACCTCACCTATGGAGGTTGGAATATAATAGAAATCGTCAAGGTACTCAATTTCATAATGTATATTAGATCATGTAATGTTTTGAATGTTTATTTTAATCATTGAATTTATTTTACCATATTTGATAATTATTTTTGTGATTTCTTTTATGCTTCATGAAGGCCGCAATCATCATGGAGGTATTAATAATGGGCTTCCATGAGGAATGAAATGTTGTCCTGCTCAATTAATAAGGTTTCCCTACTATGAGGAGATAAAAATAACTCATTTGTTTGATACAATTCATATCGGGAAGAATGTGACTAAAACATTTTGGCGAATCATAGATGGTAGGAGGGACAAAGAAAAAATTGTCAAAATTTGTACTGACATTCAGGAAGCCAATCATGAAATGCGAAGTGTGATTCGATATTCAAATAGATTAGATGGAGTACTAGACCGAAATAACCTTCCATGGTTATTAACAGAGCAACAAAGAAATTATGTAAAAGAGGTCATTCAAAGAATTAAATTTCCCACGGGTTTTGCTTCAAACATAAATAATATCTTAACGAAGAAAGGTGAATTTGGTGGGGTAAAAACACATGATTGGCATACCTTCATTAAGGTAATAATTTTGGTATACATATTTATATATATTGGCCTTATACATCTTTTATTTATTTTTATTTTTTCTTGTCTACTTTGGTCGAAACAAATAACGATTCATTTTTTTGTTACAGTATGTTCTACCGCTATCTCTTCCAAACGACTTTGACAACATCGTCAAACAAGTTTTATATGATCTTGGAAAATACATGAGGTAAGTAGTTGTGATTTATATGCAAATTTTTCTTTCAAATTATTGTTGTACTTAATGACATGTGTTTTACTTGTAATGTAATATATTATATTATTTTATGTTGAAACATGTTATTTTCTTGTGTCATGATCTCATGTAGATGGTTGTCATTGAAATAAATCCATAAAGATGATATAAAGTATTGGAAGAGAAAAATTCCTCGTCTAATGTGTGAAATGCAAAAGTATATACCTCCAACATTTTTCAATGCACAAGAACACTACCTCATACACCAAGTTGAGGAGATTGAAATTTGTGGACCTGTTCACACAAGGTCAATGTGGATGGTGGAGAAGCACTTGAAATCATTGAAGGCGTTGGTTAGACAAAGAGCATGTCCTGAGGGTTGTATGGTGGAGGGATATATGGTATATCAATCCATGGTGTATATTATTCAATATCTTCCTAAATTAGTAGTGCCAACTATGCATGCAGTGGATCACATTTGGGATGTGAGATCCATAAAAAAAAATGAAGATCGAGAGCATCTGTTGGGGCAAGGTAGAATGAAAAAAATGAGAGGTAATATATTAATAATTGTGAAAATTTATATTAATAATACATATAAAGTTTCATTTTTTGTGTATATGATGATACTCATTAATATAATCATATAATTTTTTTCATAAATTATTAATATTTATAATTACCTGCATATTGGACGTTATAACTAATATTTAATATTGGTGAATTATGATTTTTTGATTCAGTTGCTCAAGAGTGGGATGCACTTCATTTATACATTGCAAAAAATCTTGACTAGATGAATGTATGGACTGAAAGATGTAAACAACATAATGGAGGTAGGTTATCATGGCAACGACTATCTGAATTAGTTAGAGAAGCTCATCGTAATGGATATGCCAATGTTATGCAGAGGGAAATTGATTTAGCATATGGTTTGAAAGATGGAAAGGTAAGAAAATTTACCCATTTTATTCAGTTGTTTTATATTATATTAATGTGACTACATGCGTACTGTATTTTTCAGATACTTTCGCAGTTATATAAATATATGTTAATTTATTAATTGGCAATGCATCTTTTACATATCTGACATATTGCAGTTGAAACACCACAAGTCTATGTGGTGCAATGGTCGTAAATTTCGCATCAAACAATTGGATGAAACCATGAAAACTTCTGATAGTGGGATAACTGCATTATTCCAAGTCACTAATGTTTCCTCTAGGAGTGACAAACATCCTCGAGAATATGAAAATAGATACTATGGGTATTTAAATGATATACTTGAGTGTGACTTTAATTCCTTGAAATTAGTTATGTTCGATGTCAAATGGTATAGGTTATGAATGCATGAACGTGATGAGGAAAGAGCTGTTATTCAACATGCCAATAGATTTCCAATGATTAAAACAATGATGTTTGAAATAGGACATGATCGTTATGTTTTTCCAAGCCAATGTGAACAGGTCTTTTACTCAAATGTTCCAGGTTAAAGGGATTGGTCATTTGTTGTTAGATATGATCCAAGAGGAAGGCTAATTAAGTATACTCATTTGCAGGAATAAGATGATATTGAATATCAAGAAGATGATTCGACAGATCAGACAGAGTCGGAAGATCATGTATAAGTGTTGACAGATGAAGAAGACGAAGAAGATCATGATCCAGACGTAGGAGACAATATTGCAATTCTTGATGATGATGTCGCTGAAAATATGCTCGAAAATGACATTGATGATGATGATGATATCATCAATCCTTTTAGCATCCTTTCTAAACCAGATGATCATACAGATGTCGAGTTCGATGAAGAATATCAAGATACATAATAAGGATGATTACACAGATGTTTTCGAGGTTGGATTAGGTATGTGACTATATACTATTTTAATTTACTTATAATGCCATGGGTTAATTACATGTTTTTAAGTGTTATGCGACGTTTTTATATCCTATGTTAAATGTTGTTTAATTATTATGTGAAACCTGAAAATAGTCGCCAATATACTAAAGTACGTGGTAGACTAAAAATATCATTTAGAAACACATAATTTCATGTACCTTCATTAATTTTTGTTTTTGTAGTTTCTATGCATGAATCTTAATAGGACATTTCTTTCGATTATTTTCTATTTTATAGATTGGGTTTTGGGGATCAATTGAGAGTGATGTGAGGGGGAGGGGAGGGGACATATGAGATTCCACCTTCATGTGGTTGGCCTTGTTTACTAGAGGATAAATTATTCTTGAAACCAAGAGAAGATCTTTCATTTGGGAGGGTTTATGTGCTCAAATTTGGTTGATGCAAGTTTTAAGTTTTCGTCAGTATTTCTTCATTTTTCTTTTAGGTTCTATATTAATGTATATAGAATGTATCTGTGTCATATTTGTGATGAAAAATCCCTCTTTTTCATTGATTACTTAATCAACACCATAAAAATATTAGAGGCGAGAAACAGTGACATGTGATTGGGGCCAACGTTGAAATTTTTTCAAACTGTTTCTGTATGCATTGAAATTTGACATGGATAGACTATTCACATGCCTTTATAACAATATGGGAGGGTTTATGGACTCAAATTTGACTCACACACCCACTTTCTTCCATCATCAATTCATCATGTAAACCATAAACCCTGATTTTCTTTCAAAGTACACAATTTCTAGTAGATATGTTAATGATTCCAAATTTCATATTCGTATTTGACTCAAGGTCTATCTAGGTTGCAAAGTATCAAATTTTAATTTCAAGTTGATAAACCAAATATGAAATGAATCCAAGCATCATTTGATATCGTCGCAAGAGAGACGAATGCAAATAATCTTGTGACGAAGTAGCTATACTATCGACGAAAATTTTTTGTCGATAGTATAGCTAATTCATCGCAAGAATATTGTGTCTAATTTGAATGGTGTTACATGGATTGCAAGGAGTGTAGCGATTATATTATGGTGCAATTTAGTGTATTCTATAAGAACAATCTCTATGCCAAACCTCAAAATGGATAGTACCATATCTTGTTCATAAGACAAATATTCTTTGTATGTTTCCTTTGTGGTGGCTCAAGCCCTTAGTACACATGATGCCTGACAATGAAATGTAACAATTTGACTTTTGAATGATAGTGATATGTCACCTATGGTTAAGGAAATAACTTAAGGTTCTTAGGTCCTATTTTAATCTTCTTAGAGTTGAGATTTGTTACATAGTCCTTGAAAAAAGAAAAAATACTTATGTAGCGGATATTAATTTGGTCTTTGTGTGGGACATTTTATGCCATTAGTATGTTTTGTAAAAAAATAATGGATATTGGGGACTACACCATGGTCAAGGAACGAGGAACAAAAAACAATGAACAAGGAATGAAAATTGTACTAGGACTAGATACCGACAACAATGACCTATGAATGGGGCCAACATTGAATTGTTTTCAAATTGTATCTGTTTTCATTGAAATTTGACATGGATAGACTATTCACATGACTTAACGATATGGGAGGGTTTATGGACTCAAATTTCCCTCACACACCCACTTTATTCCATCATCATATCATCATGGAAACCATAAACCCTATTTTTCATATGTTCTAGTAGATATGTTAATGATTCCAAATTTTATATTTGTATTTGACTCAAGGTCCAGCTAGCTTGCAGAGCATAAAAAATTTCAAGTTGATAAACCAAATATGAAATGAATCCAAGCATCATTTGATATCGTCTCAAGAGAGACAGATGTAAATAATCTTGCAAATAATTAGTTATACTATCGATGAAAAAAGTTCGTCGATAGTATAGCTAATTCGTCGCAAGAATATTGTGTCTAATTTGAATGGTGTTATATGGTTTGCAAGGCGTGTAGGGCTTATATTATGGTGCAATGTAGTGTATTCTATAATAACAATCTCTATTCCAAACCTCAAAATGGATAGTACCATATCTTGTTCATAAGACAAATATTATTTGTATGCTTCCTTTGTGGTGGCTCAAGCCCTCAATACACATGATGCATGACAATGAAATGTAAAATTTTTAATATTGAATGATAGTGTTATGTCANTATTTGAATCTTCTTAGAATTGAGATTCATTACATAGTCCTTGAAAAAAAAAAAAGCACTTATGTAGAAGATATTAATTTGGTCTTTGTGTGGGACATTTTATGCCACTAGTATGTTTTGTACAAAAATAATGGATCTTGGGGACTAAACCATGGTAAAGGAATGAGGAACAAGGAATGAGGAAGGAGGAACACAAAACAAGGAACAATGAACGGAAATTGTACTAGGACTAGACACCGACATCAGTGACCTGTGAATGGGGCCAACGTTGAAATTTTTTCAAACAGTTTCTGTATGCACTGAAATTTGACATGGATAGACTATTCACATGCCTTAATGATATGGGAGGGTTTATGGACTCAAATTTCACTCACACACCAACTTTCTTCCATCATAAATTCATCATGTAAACCATAAACCCTAATTTTCTTTCAAAGTACACAATTTGGTTGATGCAAGTTTTAAGTTTTCGCCAGTCTTTCTTCATTTCTCTTTCAAGTTCTACATTAATGTATATACAATGTATCCGTGTCATATTTATGATGAAAAATCCCTTTTTTTCATTGATTTCTTAATCGACACCATACAAATACTAGAGGCGGGCAAAAGTGACATGTGAATGGGGCCAACGTTGAAATTTTTTCAAACTGTTTCTTTATGCATTGAAATTTGACATGGATAGACTATTCGCATGCCTTAACGATATGGGAGGGTTTCTGGACTATTCCCATCAAAATTCAAAGGCATAAAGAAGGGCATCACGATGTAAAG
Source organism: Picea mariana (assembly GCA_032191745.1). Lineage (NCBI taxonomy): Eukaryota > Viridiplantae > Streptophyta > Pinopsida > Pinales > Pinaceae > Picea > Picea mariana. The sequence goes on along the minus strand of JASDQU010237965.1, from coordinate 443 downwards.
GGTTTTTTTATCTTTGATGTAAAGGGTTTTTATCCATTTTTGTAGTATAAATAGATGTTGTTAAGATGTATGAGGATATCATATCATTAGAAAATAGATCCTAGTGAGAGTATTCATGAGTAGATTTTGAGTTAGTTTTGGAGACAGAGGATTATCTGTTATCCACATTTTTGGTTATCAAGATGATGACATGATAATGACATGGTGATAGAAGATCTAGCTCTTCTTTAAGATCATTTTCAAGAAGAAAGTTACACTTGTCAGTTTTTCAAAATCACTCTTTTGAAGACAGTACGCAGGCTGCATATATATTGCCTTGCGGAAATGCTTGATTTCCGCAGGCTGCATTCAATCAGACTGCGGACCTTCCGCACTGTGTCAACGGTCAGGGTGCGGAAATGATTCTTAATGGAGAAAACGGATAAGTTCTCGATCCTTCTAGA
>JASDQU010237964.1:2562-16897 GCA_032191745.1 Picea mariana | reverse complement strand
CTGTCCCCAAAGGTTAGGTATTCAAGGGTTCTACAGAAAAGGGTTTTTCCTGTGCTATAGCTCTCTGATATACGTGTGGGGTCCAACAGTAGTACTCAACCCAATATCTCAGGGCACTAACTAAGGAGGATAGATCATACCCTTAGTCGTACTACCCGACTACCTAGGTACTGGAGAGTATCTTCCCGAGTGTTATTCTCAGTGACACTATAGCAGTCAGGTGGTCGATCAGTTTATCTAAAGAGGGCTTCAGGTAATCTAGGATGATTCGTACACAGGTGCTATCTGATGCGCTACCACTTGAAGGGGTACCAACATGGGTTACAAGGGTGGGCAACAGATGTGCACTTAAGTACCACTTGTATTTCCTACGTGTATGAATCCCTCAACCATGGGGTTATGCGTGTAATGATAGATCTTTGTGGATTAAAGATGTCGGAATACGTCTCTACCCTGAAAAAAAATTTAACCCACACTTTCTACCAAAGAAAGTGCTCTGATACCACTTGTAATATACCAGATATAAAATGTATGCAGAACATAAATAAAATGCTAGTAATGGAAGAATAACAACAATATAACCAGAACATTCACCACAATAACACTGAAATGATATAAGAATAACAATAGAAATAACACTTTGAATCTGAAAGCAATGTTCACGGGCCTCTTCAAGGGGGCAACATCCAGCTGAGTAAAGATCTATTACAATAATATCCAAGCTAGGGTTCTCATATCCTCTATTCCTATTTATACTAAAAGGAAGCATCTAGAGGAAGATCCTTCTAGAAGCGAAAGCTTCTATTAGGTCTTCTTACATCCACCTTATTCTATTTTATTTAAAGGCCTTATTAATATTGACCTTTATTACATCCAAATATATTTTTCTACCTATGTGCGGGTTAGGACCCTAACATATGCACCTTCATCATTCCTTTTGCAAGTTTACATAATATCATGAAATTATACTGACAGATCGGCCCCAACCCTTTATCAAATTTTCCTTTGGTCTATGTTATATCTGTAGGTATTGGAAGTTTTTACTAAGCTCCTTTTTCAACGGATCTAAATATGTAATTGCAAACAAATACCTTTCTCATAGAAGAAGCAATGAAAAGGATTAACCCCATAAATTAAAACTGAGCCTGATCAGCCTTATTTTTAGTCATCTTAGTCTAGTTCTTCTAAAGAAGCTAAGACACCTATCTGATTTTTTATAATCCTCTATTTTTAAAACCATGCTTTCTTGTTGATATAAAGGAAAATCCTTTGATCCCATCCGATGAAGACTATAAACCTGTATTAAATCAAGAATGGAAGGGGAACTACCAGACAAGTTTCCATGGAGCATATGGAACAAGTAATCTTGTATACCCTACTCATGTGTGACATGTATTTGCAAGATGTTGGTTTGGGCCTTATTTATTATCTACATACAAATCAAACGCAGGGAATCATAGTTCCACATGCAGACCTTGTTGGTCTTATAATGCAGCAGAATGAGCATGAAAAAAATTGTTAATAGGATGGATGCAATTGTTGCAGCAAGATAAAGAAAAAGGAAAACAAAAACAAAATATCAAAAGAAGAAAGACAAAAATCAAATACAAACATACTCTGTTTTTTTTCCATGTTTTAGTATTTATCTTCAAGATTAGTTTTTGAAACTATGGAGATGACTTCTTTGAAATCAAAAGACATTTTTGTTGGGAACTATCCCCTTCAGAATAACCTCTCTCGGTTTTTACACATATATCACAATTTGGGAGATACAAAGAGATTTTTGGACCTTATTTTTCATGAATTTGCCAGATTTGTCTTCCTAAAAAATCTCATGGACAATAGTTGACAAGCCACCTCATCAATTTGACTTGGAGATCAGATCTAATCTCCTCCTTGATTGTTTGAAATAGGAAACTAAATATAGATGAAGAGGTTTTCAGATCCATTTCTTTTGGATATTGATAAATATGTATTCTTTCTATATAAACAGGGTAGTAGGAGAAGTAAAGGGGATGTGTTGGGAACCATTAGCCAGTTTTGAAGAATACTCTATTGTAAATACAACAACATATTTCAAATTGGTATTAAATGCTAAGGATTTTTTTATGGTCAAATTCTTTTTTTCTGGTCTACTCTTTATTCTTTTCTTACTTCAATGTATGTGGATATACTACAATGCATGGGATTTGTCTTTTATGAGTAAACTAATGAATATTTTGCTGAATGTTTGTTCATACTTAAGATTTATGTTCAAGTATTTTACTCTTGCATCTTAAATGATATTTATGATCAAGAGTTTCATGTGTAAGTGGACAGATTGAAAACTTGCACATTTCCTTTCCTCATTATTATTTTTATCCAATTCATTAAGTTGTCTACCATTTAATTAACCTTTGAGATATATTCTTTTCTTTTCCTTTTTTGAGTTAAATACTTTATTACCCCTAACCCAAACTATAACCAATTTCAAAACCTAAAAAACCATATTTACCTACAAAACCATTGCAATAACCTTGATGATGCCCTAGCTTGCCCTCTTACAGTCAAGTGCAACTTTATAGACTATCAGGATGCACATGAAAGAGCAAGGAGGAAGGAAGAGGAAGACATAATTAAGGCTTCCAAAGCCAAAGAAAATAGAACAACATCCAATACCATAGTTGTGACAATGAGTCTTGACACCAATCTGATCAACACCCCAATTGAGGAATGCACCTCATTGGTGATCATGATTAATTTCAGAACAAAATGAAAGCATAGATATTACAATGAAATACAAATGAAATTTCTAGAAACAAAGAAATACAACAACACTTGATTTCTATTAATGAAAAAATTGTAAAGAGACTATAAAAATGTAGTGTGCAAGACTCCCTAGAATGGTGGTAGCTTTATCTCTGGGAAGAGATGTGATGGTTACACTCATTCACAATAAGATGATTACAATGAGGCTATGAAGGTATTTTTATGATAAACATGAATTCCAAAACCCTAGACATCCAAAAACCTAACCCTAGGAGATGAAACGCCAAAAGTCATGTGGGCCCCGTTTGGGTAAGTTAGTACATTAACTTCCTGGGGTCATAACTTTTTCATATGATCTTTGTTTTAGGTGTGTGATAGCCCATTAGAAATATCTTTTAGAGAACTGCACATTATGCCATCAAACTCTATCTCCTTCTACATTTTGACTATGGCACACCAAAATAACACTGTTTAGGGCCCCAAAATGGCCCTGGAAGTACAGCAAGATGTGTTGACATGAAAACATACAAAATAAGCCAGTTGAATTAGGTGGGAGGCCACCAGTATCCACCTGGACGATGTGTAGGGATTCAAACAACCAAATAAGTGTAGAACCCACAATTACAAAGAAGTACAGAAGAACATGTTGAACTAAAAATTGACAAGAGGAGCCAGTTGGAACAGGTGGATGGCCACCAATATCCACCTATATCAATCCTACCCCCTTAGGAAGTAATGGTATCCATTACGTTCAGTGCCCAAGGAAGAGGGGAAAGAATTTTTTGAATCTAAAGCTTGGTGAGTTGCGTGCCTTGTTGGAGAAGTTGTGCTACTTGGTCTGTGGAAGAATGTCACAAACTTGTTGCTAGTGAGGTTGAATATGCTCCACCAACCTGTTGTCTCTAGGTTTGATGAGGCATTGTGTAAGCACCATTATAGGTTAAGAGCCAATATATTCTTTCTCTATGAGAATCTGTTTTTGCTGGATAGAAGGTGTTGAGGATGCAATGGTTGTAGAGGTCATTTGTGCATCCTTTGAACAGATTGTGAAGATGATGAATTTTGCAGTATGATAGATTACCTTGCAGCACTATTTTGGTGGAGCAGTAGTCAAAAATACCTCTAGTATCCTATAGATCTAACCTCCCAAAGTAATAATGATACTACAGGGTCTAGACTCATAGATAACATGATTTCTCCACATATATGGTTGGCCCAAAACAACATCACAAACATCAAGAGGGGCAACATCACAGACTACCTCATCCTTGAAGGGTTGGATGCCATAGCATAGGAGACACTGTTGGTTGACACATAGATATCGTCCCTCGTGAAGCCACCCGATGTTGTATGGTTGCAGGTGTGGTGTTGTCGAAAACCCAAACTTTTTGACAGCCTTAGCTAAAATGAGGTTCTTCTGGTTGTCGTTATCAACAATGAAATGCAATGGGGTCCCCTTCACCCACATCTGTGAATGGAAGAGGCGCTCCCCCTCTTCAGGATCTACTGATTCTTTTGTTTGAATTGTTGTGGTCGTGATAGTAGTAATGGGGTCTGGATCAATGATATTTCCACTTTCAATATTTTATGGATTCGATTCCACATTAAGGTTTAGCTCCATGTCTTTGACCTCTACCACTAATGAATGTTTCGAGTGACATTCATCGGTTTTGTGCCAGGGGTTTTTTGGAAGTCACACCACTTCCTAGTGTCATTCTTCGTCTTCCCTTTACCCTTCTTGTCCCATGTCTTTGACTAGTTTTCTAGAGGTTGTTGGCTTTACCATGATTTGGTTGTTGCAGATTTGCAGACCGAAATTCCCATTTGTTCTGGTGCCTAAATTTCTGTTTGATTTTGACAACATATCGATAGGCAACTCCCAATGATGAGATGTTTAGGAAATCCATTTTGGTTTGTGTGTACCTATGTAGAGCTCCATGGTATTTCAAAACCAAATGACGCTCGGAGTCTTTGATACCCATCTTGGTTCGCAAGGTGTGGAAAGTATTTGTGGACTTTGGCAATGTTCGGCTCTTCTCTTGCCACAGTGTGGTCCATGTCATGTATTGGTCTTCATATTTATCAACATGGTAGTATTCTTCCTTGACTACATCCACAAAAAAATCCCAAGTGGGATCGACCCCATATATTCTAGATTCCTCTATGGAACTTTGCTCCCAGTAAGTTTCCTACCAATTTTTTACATGGGGGAGAACCTTGAGGAGTGAGATGGTAATATTTTCCTTCGCGGAAAATTTTTGAATAAAGAAATAACCTTCTAATATATTTAACCATTTTTCTAGGGCATCCACATCTATCTGACCTTCAAATATGGGAATATCAAAATTAACTTGTACCTTGAAGGGAGAGGCTCCTACAAAATGGTCATTTGATTAAGACACACATGTTTATATTGGCAGGTGTTGAAGGATGTGTGCAAAATTCTCCATCATTTTGTCCCTCTGTCGCGCGAGAGCTTGCTTAAGAAACAGGTTAATAGAATCTTTTTTTCTGTCATTTTTCTTTTGTGTCACCATCGAGGGTTTCTTGGGCATGCGAGAGTGATTGTCCTCAAGAGAGACAAGCTCGAGACCTAACTGGCTATACTCAGACCTCGTCGGGGACATGCAATGAAAAATGATCAAGAACAACCTGCTCTAATACCATTGACCCGGATTAATTTTGGAACAAAATGAAAGAAGATATATTACAATGAAATACTCATAAAATTTTCCAGAAACAAAGAAATACAACAATACTTGATTTCTATTAATGAAATAATTGTAAAGAGACTCTAAAAATACAGAGTGCAAGACTCACTAGAATGGTGGCAGCTTTATCTCTGAGAAGAGATGTGACGACTACGCTTATTATCAATAGATGATTACAATGAGGCTCTGAAGACATTTTTATGATAAACATGAATTCCAAAATCCTATACATCCAAAAACCTAACCCTACGAGATGAAATGCCAAAATTTATGTGGGCCCCGTTTGGGTAAGTTAGTACATTAACTTCTCAGGGCCATAAATTTTTCATACGATCTTCGTTTTAGGTGTGTGATATCCCATTGGAAAGGTCTTCTAGATAAATACACATTATTCCATCAAAATCTGACTTTATATACAGTTTGATTGTGGCACACCTAAATAACACTTTTTAGGGCCCCAAAACGACCCTGGAAGTATAACAAGATGTGCTAACATGAAAACATATAAAATAAGTCAGTTGGATTAGGTGGGAGGCCACCAATATCCACCTGGAAGATGTGTAGGGCTTTAGAAAACCCCATAAGTGTAGAACCCACAATTACAAATAAGTACATAAGAACATGTTGAACTAAAAATTGACAAGATGATCTAGTTGGAACAAGTGGGTGGCCATCAATATCCACTTGGATCAATTGGCCACCATCCCAAGGAGTTTATCACTTTCTTTTGAAGGAATTTGTTTTGAAGGCATGGTAGTCATTGTGGGCGATTACTACTATAGCCACAAGGACAAAGTAATTGAAAAAATAAGTCCGAAGAGAAAAAGAGGAAGAGATGATGTAGGCCAGGAAGCTCCTGAAAGGAGTATTAAATGGAAAGTTGGACTAGACCTAAAGGACAAGGCATTACAAGCAGCCTCAACACTTATTTATTTTATTGGTGTGAACATTGTGTTGGTCCATGAAGTCACAGGGGCACCAGATGCTACAAAATCCAAAATAATTGAGTTGGATGTGACCCTAGAAAAAATCAAAGAGGCCATGGCTAGTGAATATAGGAAATAAACCCAACAAACATAGAAAATATACAAAAAAGATATGGAAAGATAAATTTATATCCAAGACAAGGAGTTGAAGGAAAACTTCAACAAAACAATCACCCTCAACCAAAGAGATCATGTGCATGAGGTGGAAAAACTCAAAGATGGGCATGACTAGGGATCTATGTATCTTAAAGAAGAACTATCTGAAATGATATCTTTCAATGAAAGAAGTGAAAGGGAAGTTAGGAGGCTACAAAGAAACAATGATATCGTAAAGAAAGCAATAGAAGAAATACATAATCAGATAGTTTCCCTGGAAGCTATAAAAGTAGAGGACACCGAGAAAAATGAAGAAATTTAGAGCTCACAGAATAGATTCTTCTACACTCTAAACAAAATACTGAAGGACATATTTTATCAAGCAAAATTGAGTGTACAGGTGAAAGAAATGCACAAAAATAGAAAAAATCCTTAGAATTCTACAATCGCATCAGAGAGTGGCAATATGTCCAAAAACACTTCCCTGAGACCTTTCTTGTGTACTTAGACAAGAAGAGAATATACTTAGACAAGAAGAGAATATGAGATCATCGACTATTGAACACAATGATAAAAACTATCACAGATATGCAAACAACACATGAAAATGTCATCACAACAAGCAATGATCTATGGAGGTCCTCAGACATCCTACTCTCATGATTTATAAGGGATCCTCTCAGGGATATATAAAAGGTGTTGTCGACCCAAACAATGGTCAAAGGTGTAGAGATCAAAAGGAACCTCAATATGAAATCCATTGAAGCAATCGGTGAAATCAATGCAGAGGTTATAGAATAAATATTAATACAACCCGTCGTATTGACCTCGCTGACTAGAGATTCCATGCGATGTGTTGAGAAAAGATTGAACATGGAAATCATTATGCACATTTGCAGCAATGAGACAAAATTTTAAAGAAAATGACTACACCAAGTTGAAAGCATAATCGAGGACTTCAAGACTTGAAAGGCCTTCATAGATGCAAAATCACAACCACCAAGGCTCACCTAATGATCTCATTGTAATTGAATTTCTTGTAGATTAATCATTTCCCTTGCAATTATTGTAATTGAAATTTGTAACATATTTCAAAAAGTTTGGATTGCAATACATTCTGCATATAAAGGATGGTGACTTGGATATGACAAGGCAACGATACAAGTTCTAAATGTTTTTTTTTTCTTTCTTTTTTTCTTATTTTCACATCTTAAAATGTGTCCAATCATATTCCATAACTATTATAATGTTCTATGTTACATCTTCAACTTTTCAACACATATGCACACTTCTTTTATTCAATGGAACGACGATTTCAAAGAGGTGAATTTCCCTTTATGATTTAAAAAAATATAACCAAGAATGGAGATGTCAAAGAAAAGGTCTTTCATGCAACACAATCAACATTTATAACAGAGTTGTGAACATAGATATTAGAGGATATGAAAAAACTAACATGCTCCAGGACTATTGTAAGTATACATAGACACTGCCATGCATGAACTTTCTGTACAAAATTATCTTTACATATACAAATTGTATTTCCAACTATATTAACTATTATGTCATGTACATAGGTTGAAGGTGCATTGGCAACAACAAATGCATACTCTACTCCGTTTAAACCCATGTGTGCTAAGTGTAATTCCACTGCTTATGCGGGTGCATTAATAGATGGTGCAACAATTGACTGTGTGGTATGCAATGGAAAATTTCCTTATGAATATAAACATTGCCTCAATGTTATCATCCAAATAGTAGGCATGAGCATTGTGCAGTGTACAATTAGAGCCCCAATATTGCAATATGTGCTTCCTTCCTGTTGTGACAGGAACTACAACCCTCCATTTTCTATTTGATATTGCTTAACTCCCAAGAAAATGAAACCCCTTATTTTTTGAGCCTAAGAGAAATCCTCATGATTCTCCCTCTCCATATCAAGATACTTTGAAAAAAAATGTTTTTAGTAGAAAAAAATCATTAAGACTTGGTGTTGAAATCCAATTTTGAAATCGACGAAGTTTCTTCTAACTTCTTCAAACAGTTCGGAGGATTTTATTCTAACTTCTCCGAACAGTTTGAAGGAGTTTCTTCTAAATTCTCCGAACAGTTCAAAGGCGTTTCTTATAACTTCTATGAACATTTTGGAGGAGTTTCTTATAAATTCTACAAATAGTTCAGAGGATTTTCTTTTAACTTCTCCAAATCAGAGAAGTTATTTTTTTCTGCCCCGATATGAAATCATACAAATTAGAGGAAACTCCTCCGATGTGTTTAGAGGAGTTAACTCTAACTCATATGAACACATCAGAGGAGTTCCTATTATTTCTTCTGTATTATCATATATCTTCATCTCTGATCCTTCGATCAAACCAAACCTGGCTACTGCATTTAATGCCAAAACAACCTTTTGGCTAAATAAATGGAACAGGGTCAAGTCATTATTAACAATTAGGATTTGAGAAATATGGAGCCATAAGGATAAAACATGTTGAGCTACACCATTCAATATTTTCATCTATCCCCACTCACCATGTGGCATTAGGTTCCAGGTAAGGGTATCTTTCCTTCTTTTTTTTTAAAGTTAGGGTTAGGTCCCTTTTTCTTAGATTTTGCCTTGTTTCTTTCTTCGACGCCTATTGTGACTAGCACTACAAACCCTACATCTTAAATTTCTATTTTGATACTTATGTAAAATGGAGCCTCCTCATTTTTGAACCTAAGAAATAAAATCTCTCATAATCCCCTTAGTCATTCAAAATATTCTGTTGATAACTCATGATTCACTTGAAACAAATGAGAAAACATTCAAAGTTGAATTTTTAAAAATTTGATTGGAAAAGTTAATTTTAAATCCTCTGAGCATATCGAAGGAGTTACTTCAAACTCCTGTGAGAATCTCAGAGGATTTACTTTGAACTCTTATGATTTTCTCGTAAGAGTTCTTTCCAATCATTGCGATAGAGAAAAGACTATCGCAAGAGTTAAGAAGAGTTCCTTTGAGCATATCAGAGGAGTTACTTATAACTTATTCGATCTACTCATATGAGTTAGTCTTATCTCCTCTGAACAAACTTGACTAAGTTGTTTTAAAAGTCTCCAACCTAACCTACCACATTAAATGTTATTTATTAACCTAGGGATATATAAAGTGAAATGAGGTTAATACCATTATCGCTAGACACTAGAGAGCAAGAGAGTTGGGATAAAACACCATTTGAGCACAATCATGTTCCTTTCCCCTACACGTGGCATCAATTAACTGGGTAAGTATGTTCTCCCTCTCTCTCCTTTTATTAAAGATAGGGTTAAGATTTGTTTTGTTTTTCCCTTATTCTCTTGCATGCTTTTAGCCCTAGACTGCTTCTCTTTCCTTCCCGAACATTCTTCACTTCGTTTCTTCACCGATTCCAGGCTCTATGCACTTGTCACAAACCTGACCCATTCATGGCTAGAAATTGAGAAAATAAATGATTTGCGATCAATCATTTCCCAAATTCATGTCTCGATTTTAACTATTTCAAACCCCCTTCCATTTTTTTCTAGGGTGTAGAGTCTTGACTTAAGTGGACCCTAAACACCCTTCCTATTTCTTTAGGATGGTCGAATTATTCCTCACCATGCTTGTTTTCATAGAAAAACTAAGTTCAGTAACTTGTTTAGTAACTCTCCCATCATATCAAAGAAATTACTACTAACTTCTTTGATATGCTCAGAGGAGTTAGTCTTTTCTCCTTTGAAAACCTTAAGAACAATTGGAAGCAATTCCTCTAATCGTATCAGAGGATTTTATATTAACTCCTCCGATACAATCAGAGGAGTTCTTTGTAAGACCTCCGAGAACCCCAAGGCTAGTTGAGACTCTTCCAAATGTTTCTTGGAGGAGTTACTATTAACTTCTTCGATTTCCATTTAAAGAATTGTTCTATTTTATCAGGTTAATGCCCAAGTCTTTCATCCTTAGAGTCTTAATAGGCAATTGATTACTATTTGACATATACAAGGAACAACATGTATTGAATAGTTTTTATTAATTATTATGATTTATTTAATCATTCAAACTATTTTTTAAATAACATACTCCAACTTTATCTTGTTTGCATATTCATACATGTCACCATGAAAGAAAACAACAATGATGCTAGTAGGGGCTGAACCATCTATAAGTTCCCAATAAACAACAAATACAAAAAGTGTTAGGACCATATACAATGATACATCAGGACTTCTAGACAAAGAATGAGATACTTTGAAATGGGGGGGATTCTATTACATGTTCAAGAAATAAAACTTCTCTACAAAAGAAGAGGACACAGGTAAACTCTAGGCATTTAAGAACATAAAAAAATCGAGAATTTCCAGGGTGGTGGCACATCCAACAATATTCCCTTATGTAGATTCCATCTATTGGATTTGGAAGAATGTAGACATCGATACTAGGTATATATTTAATGCAAGGAAGGAGCCGATAGCTTCATTCAGGTCTGATGATTTAGCCAAGTGTTATCATCTTGAGGCAGGAAACAAAAGGCTAGATGGTTAGCTCCTTAGTGAGTTGGATCTCACACAAAAGGATTTGTTCCCCACTTGGTATAAAGTAGACAAGCAATTCCAATATCAGTCCAAGAGTCAATATCCCATAACCAATCTAAGAATACCCTACCTGTATATGGTAGACATGTTGTGCAGGTTGTATGGGGAACTAGACGCAACACACTTTTCTTTGTCATATATTCCATTAATTTATTTCTATGCAGATGTAGGGGCCTCATTCAATTGGGCAGATATATTGTCTGAGAATCTTAAAATTGTGATTTCATCTACTACACAAGAACAACCGGGTAGCTTCTTCAACTTCCATATGTCTTCATACCTTTTAAACACAATTTTCATCACTCAAACATACCCGAACATGGGATGGAGTTGGTTACCTATTAATGCCTCTATCCATATTTACTACAAAGTGCTTTGGGAGAAAAAATGTCAAAAAATTATCAAAGGATCTATGAACACTTCGTTTCCCTACTGTATGGGTTCAGTTTTTGCACCTCCCCACCTTGTATGACCAACAAGACCATAGCAATTACAAGGAGGATTGGGGATTGGTATCTAATGGAATATGGTACATATATCAGTATATATGGTGCAATGAAACCACCTCATCTACTTCCTAGGTTCATCCCATATAATATTGTGCTCCATTAAGTAGCATATCACACCATCATACATGGGGTCAGAGCAATGTTATATAGATCGAAGAAATCCATTTGGCCTCCATTGCCTCTTTACATTGGGAACTAATTCTTTGAAAACACCAAACAAGCCCAGAAAAAAATAGATATATTTCTTTCCTACCATTTTGGAGAGGAAATATTCAGGAGACACGACCCCAAGAGCATTTTCAAAGAGCATATTCATAGCATGAGACTCCCTTATGAATACACCATTGAGTTATGGGAAGAATAAGGAGTACATCAAAATGCCAAAACCTATGATGAGGTTATTTTCAATAGATAGGGTGAACCAAGAGGTAGGATCGTGGATGAAAGAAACTGCAAGAGAGGCAGCCAAAAAATATGTAGAGAGAGATGAATATAAGATATATTCCCCCATCTCCCTCTCAACTCATTCATGTTATACAGAAGAATATGAAGAAGCACCAACCGATAAAAAGAGGAAAGACAAATAGAAAGTGTTGAAGAAGAGAAATGATACTAAAAATAAACAAAATCTAGAAACTGACAAAGCAAAGGTGAGGGAAGAAAATAAAGCAAGAGAAAAGTGAAGGCTGAAGCAAAAGTTGTTGTTGAAAAGGGAAACGAGTTAGCTGAAGCAGTAAGAGCAATGACATAATTAGCAGAAAAATAAGCAGTAGATAAAGATGCTAAAGAAGAAATGTAGAAGAAGGATGTAGATGATAGAGAGGGTGACACACAAATCATGGAATTGGATATCCTTGGAACATCCATTGCAGGGGTAGGAATAGAAACAACAAGTAGCGGTTTGGTTCTTGGACCTTGGGAACATTTTTAGTCAACTGAAATATTGGACATTTGTAGTTTCACGTACGATAGAAAAACTGGTCGGATCATACTAGAAAGGGTTAAAAATTTTATGTCAATAGAAGGAGGTTCTTTATTAGTAGTAACCCAGGTGCCGATCATAGGAGATGTCATGGAAGACCCTGTGGCAATAACTAGGGTAGGATTTTCATTCATGGATGCAACTGTGTATAATATACAAAGGTTGTGCTAACATAGCGAGGAAAAGGAAATGAGGATCAAAGAGTTAGAATAAAATCTCCAACAAGTTAATATACATGAAAGAAGTCTTCTCAATTTTAACGCCAACATAGAAAAAGTTAGAAATGAGTTGGAAGGTGCCATCATCAATATGTATACCAATCTGCATCTTTTCCAAAACATGGTTGCAATAGTTATTGAACAAAATGAATGGATACAGATGCAACTGATGCAATAAAACAATATACAAGAAGGTATAACAAACATTGATACTTGGATAGAAAAAAATACTAATGTGCCTCTAGAGTTATATATGTTGGAGAAATTTCTATTTTTGACACACTAGTTCAGTGGGAGTTAATTGACTAGTTCTATTTTAGACTTTCTATTTAGACCATCACTATTATGCATGCATGCATTCCTAAGGAAATCTAACTGCTTGATTTCTTTTCTTAATTATGGAATGTTCTGCCCTAGATATGAGCGTATTCCACTCATTCATTGTATCACAAAAATCATATTGATTAACTCATTGGAGTAGTGTGAATATATTTTCTCATTATTCCATATTGAATATCTCATCCTTTCTTGATAAACTTTGTTTGTATTTGATTTGTCTAGATCTCCTATGCAGGTTTCGATGAAATATTGACAATATAGACCCTCGAAATCAACAAGGAAGACAAATATCTATGCACTAGATCATTGCCAACAGGTAGGGAAATGAGCATACAAAGAAGTAACCAAAGCAATGGGGATCTGTTCAAGAACTCAAAAAGATGCTCAGGAGTTGATAAGGCATGGTCGAATCCTAAGGTTAGATGAACTTGGGAAAAAAATATTCATGGAAGAATTAGAGAATGTAGTTCAAGAAAGTGTTGGATTACTGAGAGGGGATATGAATCAATAATAGATCAATAATAATCTTTTTTAACCATATAATATAAGTGTTATATCAATATATCATTATAATCCAATAACTGCATAGTAAATAAGCAATGAACAAATGAACAATCATACACATACATAGTAAGCCAGTGCTTTACGCTGAAACCCAAAGTGGGAGAAAACTATAGAATGCTTTATCTTATATGTCTTGAAGAATTTCATTCATTGGAAGCACCAACTTCCTTTGTTTTCTAGCTACAATTGGAAGGAGGCTCCAACCCCCTAGTTTCTCAAGATACAACCTAAGGGAAGATCCAACTCCCCAATTCTCTGGCTACAACCAGAAGGAGGCTACAACCCCCTATGTTCTCTGGCTACAACTGGAAGGTGGATACAACCACCTATCCTTGCCTCGTCCAACCGCCCTGAAGTAAAATTAGAATGATGGAACCACTGTCACACTATCACACTATCACTATGAGATATACCGTTGTAAACATGTACCAATAAAATTGAACCATGCATCTGTTAGGACCACACAATGTACCCTTTTTGCCCATACTTTTTGCCATTGTTATACCCTTCATCACCTGTATTTAGACTTATACTATCAGTTCACCTGATCATTCCAAGGTACACAACGCCCTTTCTCATTACTACACGT
>JASDQU010237963.1:1383-16907 GCA_032191745.1 Picea mariana | reverse complement strand
GTGTATCCCGCACTTGTGCACGATCAACTCCCTCTATCTTCTCGATAACAAGCACATTAGGTACCACTCGAGTTATAAAATGGCATAAAACCCTAACTTATTCTCTTACCAAACCTACATGATAAAATCATTTCTTTCCTCCTGTAGGTATAAGTCCTATTATTCCTAGTCTCCTTAGGAAAAAACCTTCACCCTAGTCTTCCCTTGATATTCCTTTGAGAATCCTAGTTGTTAGTTTCTTAGTTGATTAAATCCATAATTTGAACAATTTCTAGGGCACACACATTATTTCTCTTTTTCTATGCATGACCTATATAAAATATTTTCATTTATGTGTAACCCTTCATAAATGCCAAAAAAACTAGTCAATGACTCATTAATGCAATCATTCTTTTTTAGCTTGTGTAGTGGGTATATGTAAATATGGTTACACCCATCATTTATTAATATCATTTATTCAATCGTCCATGATGTCCATTATACTTATTGATTTTGATCAATATAACGAGATATTTCACATCGAAACTAGATTTTAAAATGGGTATCATTTTCCACCTACAAATAAAGGTTTTTGGTTACATTTCTTGATACATGATAGAAAATAGTGCTATGCTACCAAAATTCCTCCAGGGAGACATGAAACCATTATTATTTTCCCTTCACCATATATGAGAGTTTATTGCACACTCCTACCCAATTTCTGGTTTAGAGAACACAAGGAGACAAATGACCCTCCCAAACCCAATCCCACAAACCCGGTGATGCTATGCCATTGTCATGACTTGCGAAATAATTCCATGGCATGCCATTGCCATGAAATTGCTATTTCCATGGCATTTCCATGTCTTTCCATGTCATGCCATTTCCATGCCTTTCCAAGACATGTCATCCCATGCCTTGCCATTTCCATGACATTTCCATGACTTGCCATGCTATGCCATTGTTGTGCCATTTCCAATCCATTCCTTGCCATCCCATTTCATTGGCATTCCATGTCATTTCCATGCCTTGAAAAACCATGCCATGGCATGCCATTTCCATTTACATTCTCATGTCATGCCATGCCATTGTCATGTATATTCTCATGTATTCTGATGTAGTTTCCCATTTAAACCTATATAACAATAAATATAACATTCCATCAAATTATTCAAGGAAAAATTCAAATCAAAATGTGGATCGGAGTGAAACAAGAATAACAAAAAACTAAACATTTCCATTCCATTGTCATGCTTCGCAATTAAACCCTTGGAATACGCCTTGACACCTTTTATTACATTTTTGTCATAATTTTCAGCCCTCTAGGGATTGATGTCTTGAATATTGTATGGTTATCATGTGTCATCTTGCATTTTAACAAGAATTTGTTATCTAAACTCTATTTTAATCTTGCATTTCCAGCCCCCTTTCAAATAATGATTACTTATTTTAAGGGTTAGTATATTTGTCCTTATGTTGCCTTGACTTGGCTTTCCTTGCAATGCCATGCCATGCCTTCAATTACCTTTCCTTACCTTTCCTTTTTATGTCATTTCCATGCCTTTGAATGCCATTTTCATACCTTTCCATTCCATGCCATGCCATTTTAAAGCCACACCATCCCCTGCCATTTCCATGACTTTCCATCAACATGTCATTTCCATGTCATTTCCATGCCTTTCCATGCCATTCCATTGTTGTTCCATTTCCAATCGATGCCTTGCCATGTCATTTTCATGCCTTCCCTTGCATTCCCATTATTTTTCCTTGCCAAGCCATGCATGATATGGTATGGTATTCCTTTCCTTGCCATGGTATGCCTTTCCTTGCCTTTCCTTTCCATGGTCTTCCTTCCATTGCCTTGCCATGGTATGGTATTCCATTCATTTCCATGGTTTGGTATGGTATTTCTTTCCTTTCCCTACCATTGTATGGTATTGTATGTCTTGCCTTTCCTTGCATGGTATGGTATGGTATGGTATCCTTGGCATGGTGTGGTATGGTATCCTAGCCTTTAAAACAAGTTACTTAAACAAATTTCAACTTAAACCTCACATGGCATGGCATGGTATGGTATGATATGTTATGGTATTGTATGCCTTTCCTTTCCACGGTATGGTATGGTATGGTATTGATGCAGGAGCATCCCTCACGACAAGCAAAACCAACGTGGAAGCAGAAGACAACTGGAAGACATCCAGCACAAGTTTTGAATTTTTAAATTTTCCCTTGAAGTTGATGCACTGAATATAAATGAGACCATTTAATTTAGGTGCCTTGGTAAGAATGTAATCATAGCTTGAGCCATACTCTCTTGTCTGAGATAGACAGAGGAATTTATAGTAGTAGTTGTAGGTAGATAGAATTGAATTCTTAGATTAGACAGTTTTTAGAGTGCAAGAGGGAAAAATTGGATATAGACACCCTCATTTGTATCATTGTAACATTAACAATAGGAGTTAGAAGAATCTAGAGCATAGGAGAATATCAGAGAGATGTACAAGAACACCCATGTATAGATCTTGAATTAATAGAAGAAGTTGATTCAGATTCATGGCTGTTGTGTTATTCACTCTGTATGTGTGTTGAATGCTCTATTTATGAATATTTTTTCCTATTAGCCATTGTTGTTATGCTATGCGTATGATTTCATGTGTTAATATAGAAGTCTGGGAGGAGGTGAAGTGAGTTACGATTGTTTCTCCTTTTGAGCAAGGATTCCTGCAAGGAGTGCAGTTGAAGTCGTCTGCAAGGAGTGCATTGACAGAAGGCTCAGGGAGTTAAACTCTTGTTATCAAAGCTCTCAGAAGTGGAAGTGGGTCACTGAATCCATGCAAGGAGTGTGTAGGCTGAAGAAGAAGTCTTAGTTGCAAAGCTGAGCAAAGGAAATCAAAGACTGCTATTGCAGGAGTGTGCAGAGTCCGAAAGATTCAACACTTGGGAAGTTGTTGAATGTTGAGTGCAAGGAGTGAGCGCAAGGTCCTCTGAAAGAATCAGAGTGGAAAAGCTTAGGAGGAACAAGGCCTTTGAAACTATCGGAAGGCTGCGAAGACGATTTCCATTCTAGGAAGTCCTCAAGAAAGGAGGAGAGATCGACGGTCAGGATATTACTGAGGAGATCGACGAAATCTTGTCAGTCGTCAGATCTCGGGAAGTTGCGCAGAGTTTAAGTCCCAATGAGTAGAGGAGGAGTCCCGGAGGAGTCATCGGGTTTTCATAGGGCAAAGAATCGGGACCTTGTGGTTCTCGAAATCTCGAGAAAGGATCCTAGCTGTTGATCTTGGTAGGACATGTGTCAAGGAGATAGGGAGTCATCGGGGTTCAGCTCATCGGATAATCAGGGTTTTTGAGGACATAGAATTCTCGCAGGTTGGAATCGCGATTCACGATTTCCCGACGAGAGTTTTGAACCGTCCATTGGCGAGGACGCGTCGGAGGAGATCCTGACGAGTCGGCATTCGGAACATCGGAGTTTCTAGGGACAAGAAACTCTTTCATGTAGGAATTGTGATCTGCGATTTCTTGATAGGATCAGAGCCGTTGATCTCAGCAAGGACACATGGTGAGAGATCTCGGAGAGTCGGAGTTCGGGATATTGGGGTTTCCGGAGTCATGAAACTCTCGCATAATGGGATCACGATCCACGATTTCCCGACACGGTCAGAGCCGTTTGATCTGAGGGATGCATGTTCGAGGATCCAAAGGAGTCGGGGTTTAGCATTTCGGGGTTTCCTTATACAACAGAGCTACTGCAGTAGAAATCGCGATTTCGCGATACCTGATAGAGCGGGAGGAAGCGATGATGTGGAGGAAAGAGTTCACATGTGCATCGGGGTTCGACATTTCAGGATTCTCGGTGACGAGGAAATCACGGGTGGAGAATTCATGAAATCCCGAAACGTGACGGTCCCACAGTCATAGTATCTCAGTGGGGGACAGGTGTCATCGCACATCGGGGTTCGAAACTTTGGAGGTTCTGTCAACCAGCGCATTCGAAATCACGAAACTCCGATACGCGATTTCTCGATCACCACTAGGGTGTGGGCCATAGGTGCCAGAGCATATGACAGGTGTTGGAAGGTCAAGCCTTGTAGTGAGTCAACGCCAGGTGGCATCAGGAATTGGAGAATCAGGGATGCTGAGAATGTAAGTTCTACGCATTCCAATTCCGTGATTTCTAAAACTCCGATAACAGAAAGAGGCATGGTCTCATGGACTAGTAGGTCGCATGAGCAGAGAGCTAGCCAGAGGAAGCTAAGGAGTGGAGAGGTGGCATCAGGGATTGGGAATCAGGGATTTTTGAGGCAAGTTGTCTATGACCTTGTAAGGGTCGATTTCCCGACGGGGATATCCCGACAGAAGCAAGGAACACGTGGGTGAATATTTCGTTGGGGTTCAGGGATTTGTGAGACTCAATCTCGTGAGTTCAGGACTCGTGATCATGCGAGGTCCGATTTACCGATAGGGTAAAGGGAGATCATAAAGAGTACTGTGGGTGTAGAAAAGTCCCGATAAGGGATTTAAAGAGAATTTCAGCTCTTCGGGCCGAAGAAAAAGAAGGTCCTGTGGGAGCGGACATGCCCTGGGTGGCGTGTTGGCATCAAGTGGTATTAGAGCATAGAAAATCCTCTTTGCTTTCTATAGCAAAGGACAAGGAGAATTCACCATGCCTCCAAGGAGAAGAGGTAGACAATCACCCGATCCAGAGGAGGAAAGGGAATTGTCCAGGGAAAGAGAAATGTCCAGAGAAGGAGGTAGGCTAGTACAAAATCCAGACGTGGAGAGAGCAATGCGAAATCTTCATGCCAGAATGGAGGACATGGAGATAAGACAAAGGCGAAATGCTGATGCAGGAGATATCAGTGAATCCGAGGATGAAGGTGATGTTGGATGTGAAGAAGAAGAAATCCCAACAGAAGATGCAACCAATGAGCGATTAATTAAGGATATCGCTCGAATGAGTTCAAAAACAAAAATGGACATTCCAGCTTATGAAGGGATTCTGGATGGAGAAGAGCTTCTAGATTGGATTAGAGCTCTTGATACTTATTTCGATTATAAGGATATCAAAGATGATAAGAAGGTCAGACATGTCCTCACAATATTAAAAGGACATGCTTCCTTATGGTGGGATGAACTGCAAGCTGACAGGCGTTGCCAAGGCAAGAGAAGATTAAGAGCTGGGACAGGATGATTTCAAAGATGAAGGTGAAATTCATTCCCAGGGACTATCAAATTTCTCTGTTCAGGAGGGTGCAAAACCTGAGACAGAAGCTGATGACAGTGAAAGAGTATACTGAGGAATTTTACAGGTTGAATATCAGAGTAGGTCATCGCGAAATTAATGACGAAAATGTGGCCAGGTATATGAATGGCCTGAGGTATGAAATTCAGGATGAACTAAATTTTGCGACCATCTGGACGGTGGAGGATGCTTACCAATTGGCTCTGAAAGCTGAGGAGAAGTTGAGCCGTAAACAAAGTCAGAGGGACCGAGGTAGAAGTCATCCCAAAGGAAAATTCGTTGCCTAAGATAAATACCAGAAGCCCAAGGATGACTAGAAGAAACCTCAGACTCAGACAGAAAGAGGTGGAACCTCATAGCGAGGGCGATATGCTGAGCAAAGAGAACAACATACTGAGAAGAGGGGAGGATATGTTGATAATAATAGGTTTCCTTGTACCATAGGTAGAGGAAGAGGAAGAGGTGGAGTAATCACATGCTTCACATGTGGAAAGAATGGGCACAAGTCAGTTGATTGTCCAGATAGGAAGAAGGATGGAGGAGAAGCTCACATCGCCGAGGCACAGAGGTGAAATGTTGAGGCAGAGTATGCTAAAGGCGAAAGATCGCTAGTGATGTGAAAAGTCCTTTTGACGCCAGAGAAGGAGATGGAGAATCCAGCACAGAGGAACAGTCTTTTTAGGACTGCTTGCAAGACCAAGGGTTGGGCATGCAAGGTCATTGTGGACAGTGGGAGTACCGATAATCTCATTTCAATAGAGATGGTAGAAAAGCTGGAGCTAAAGACAACTGATCACCCAAATCCATACAAAGTTTCATGGCTACAGAAGGGACATCAGGTAAATGTCACTAAACAGTGCTTAGTTGACATTAAGATAGGAGGATATAATGATAAAATTTTATGTGATGTTATTCCTATGGATGTCTGTCATTTATTATTGGGTAGACCATGGCAATATGATAGAAGTGTAATTCATGATGGGAGGAAGAATACATATACCTTGGAAAGGAATGGGAGAACTCATATGTTGTGTCCAATTGAAGATAAAGAGGTGAAGCCAGAGGTAAACAACACAATACTTATCATGAGTGGGAAGGAACTTCTTACAGAAGTTAAGAAGAAGGAAGATCCACAATTCTTTGTGGTCAGAAAACCGACAACTTTTCTGACTAGCACAAGAGTGGACGATTTTCCAGGAGAAGTTCAGGAACTGCTGGAAGAGTTTGTTGATATTGTAGTGAATGAAATACCTCGTTCATTGCCACTGATGAGGAGCATGAGTCACCATATAGACCTCATACCAGGAGCTAGTTTACCAAACAAAGCCGCTGACAGATTGACGCCACAGGAGAATGAAGAGGTTAAAAGACAGGTCTAGGAGTTGTTGGACAAATGCTTGGTCAGGGAAAGCTTCAGTCCGTGTGCTTTTCCAATAAGACTCAGTCCGAAGAAAGACAGAGGTTGGAGGATGTGCTCTGATTCAAGGGCGATAAACAAGATAACTATCAGATATAGATTCCCATTGTCAAGGATGGATGATCTGATGGATTCCTTAAGTGGAGCAAATTTTTTTCAAAGATAGATTTGAAGAGTGGATATCATCAGATTCGTATGAGAAAAGGTGATGAATGAAAAACAACATTCAAGACAAATGAAGGTTTGTACGAATGGCTTGTCATGCCATTTGGCTTGATGAATGCACCGAGTACCTTTATGAGGTTGATGAATGAAGTCCGGAAGGAGTTCATTGGAAAATTTGTCATCGTGTATTTAGATGACATATTTGTTTTCAGCAAGACAAAGGATGAACACTTGAAGCATTTGGCTATTGTGATGAAGAGATTACAACAAGAGAAGCTGTTGATAAATATGAAGAAGTCCCCATTCATGAAGACATAACTCATTTATTTGGGGTTTGTTATTTCTGCAAATGAACTGAAGATGGATCCAAATAAGGTGGAGGTAATTAAGAATTGGCCACCACCGAGAAATATTTTCGAGGTGAGGAGTTTTCATGGTTTGGCTAGTTTCTACCGAAAATTCGTTAGAAATTTCAGTGGAATAGTGCAACAATGATGGATACAGTGAAGAAAATACATAAATATTTTCACTAGACGAAAGAGGCTGAGAAGAGTTTCAATTTGTTGAAACGAAATATTACAGAGCAACCAATTCTGGTGTTGCCAGATTTTCAGAAAACATTTTAGGTGAAATCTGATGCAAGCGGGTTTGCAATTGGAGCGGTCTTGAGCCAGGAAGATAGGCCGATTTCATATTTCAGCGAGAAGATGAATGTGGCAAAAGAGAAATACTCCACATATGATAAAGAATTCCATGCCATCATACAGGCACTGAAAAAATGGAGGCACTATTTGATTCCAAAAGAATTTGTTTTATATAGTGATAACCATGAATTACAATTTGTGACTCAACAGAAAAAGTTGAATCAGAGGTATGTTAAGTGGGTTGAATACATGAAAAATTTCACTTTTGTGATAAAACATATTTCTGGTAGTGCTAACAAAGTTGCTGATGCTTTCAGCAGGAAATGTTTGTTGTTGCAGGAGTTCAAAGTCAGGACGTTAGGCTTTGATGATCTTAAGGACATGTATGCAGATGATTCAGAATTTAAGGAAGCTTATGAAGAAGCTGAGAATCCAGTTCTTAGAGACAGAAGCCAGTGGATAGAGTACATGATCCAGGATGGATTGTTGTTCAAAGGCAATCAACTGTGTATTCCAAATTGCTCCATGAGGGAGAACTTGTTGAAAGAGAAGCACAGTGGAGGACTGGCTGAACATTTTGGCTAGGATAAGACCTTTGCAAAGCTGAGCGAGTCATACTTTTGGCCAGGGATGTGGTCATAAGTCAAGAAGTTTGTCCAGGGATGCGGTCAGAATGCGGATTTTTATCAAACATTGCTCATACCTGAGAAGCCGTGGGATGAAATTAGCATGGATTTTGTATTGGAATTGTCGAGGACACAAAGAGGTGTTGATTCAATCTTTCTGGTAGTTGACAGGTCTTCTAAAATGGCACACTTCATTCCATGCCAGAAAACCAACAATGCG
Organism: Picea mariana; assembly: GCA_032191745.1. Lineage (NCBI taxonomy): Eukaryota > Viridiplantae > Streptophyta > Pinopsida > Pinales > Pinaceae > Picea > Picea mariana. The sequence continues at coordinate 8,611 of JASDQU010237963.1, read as the reverse complement.
ACTCACATCACAAATTTGTTTTTCAAAGAGATTGTTCGACTCCATGGATTGCCGAAAAGCATAGTCTCGGACAGGGACACAAAATTTATAGGGCCTTTCTGGAGAACATTGTGGAAGAAACTAGGAACTAATTTGATGTTTAGTTCTTCTTATCATCCTCAGATGGATGGACAAACAGAAGTAGTCAACAGAAGTCTGGGAGATTTGTTGAGGAGCTTGCTGACAGAGCACCATAGTAGCTGGGATAGCATATTATCAGAAGTAGAGTTTGCTTACAATGACTCAGTAAATTGAAGCACAGAAAAAAGTCCATTTCAAATCGTATATGGAATGCATCCGAGAGGAGTTTCTGAACTAAGGGATTCAGAACAGATTGATACTAGCAGCGCTAGTGTAGGAGAATTCGCTGAAGTGATGAAGGAACTTCACAGCAGGGTGAAGAAGCGATTGCTGGAATCAAACCAAGAATATAAGCGTAGAGCAGATCAACATTGGAGACAACTTCAGTTTGAAGTTGGTGATCTGGTTCTGGCACATTTGAGGAAAGAAAGGTTCCCGAGAGGAACATATAACAAGATGAAGATGAAGAAAATTGGGCCATGCAAGGTCTTGAGGAAGATGGGACAAAATGCTTATGAAATTGAGATACCAGATTGGATCAGAATATCTCCGATATTTAATGTTTCGGATCTATATCCATATAAAACTGATGAAGTAGGAGCAGAAGGTGATGATCAACCAAAGGTCCAGTGGTAGAAGCAGATACCAGTTGCAGAGAAGCCACAGATGGAGCAGATACTGAATAAACGAGTGGGTAAGAAAACAAGGAGGAAAGAATATTTTGAATATTTGGTTAAGTGGAAGGGTCATCCAGTGGAAGATACCAGTTAGGAGACTGAAGCAGAGATTTAGAAGCATGGACATACCATGCAGGAGCTCATGGACAGGAGCCCATGAAAATTTTCAAGCAAGGCAGTATGAAGCAGAAGCATCCCTCACGACAAGCAAAACCAACATGGAAGCAGAAGACAGCTGGAAGACATCCAACGCAAGTTTTGAATTTTTAAAACTTCCCTTGAAGTTGACACACTGAATATAAATGAGACCATTTAATTTAGGTGCTTTGGTAATAATGTAATTAGACCTCGAGCCATATGCTCTCATCTGAGATAGACAGAGGCATTTATAGTAGTAGTTGCAGGTAGATAGAATTGAATTCTTAGATTAGACAGTTTTTAGACTGCAGGAGGGAAAAACTAGATATAGACACCCTCATTTGTATCATTGTAACATTATCAATAGGAGTTAGAAGAATCTAGAGCATAGGAGAATAGCAGAGAGCTGTAGAAGAACACCCGTGTATAGATCTTGAATTAATAGAAGAAGTTGATTCAGATTCATGGTTGTTGTGTTATTCTCTGTGTATGTGTGTTGAATGCTCTGTTTATGAACATGTCTTCCTGTTAGGCATTGTTGTTATGCTGTGCGTATCATTTCATTCATTAAGATAGAATTCTGAGAGGAGGTGAAGTGAGTTACGATTGTTTCTCCTTTTGAGCAAGGATTCCTACAAGGAGTGCAGTTGAAGTTGTTCGCAAGGAGTGTGTTGACAGAAGGCTTAGGGAGTTAAACTCTTGTTCTCAAAGCTCTCAGAAGTGGAAGTGGGTCGTTGAAGCCATGCAAGGAGTGCGGAGGCTGAAGAGGAAGTCTTAGTTGCAAAGCTGAGCAAAGGAAATCAAAGACTGCTGTTGCAGGAGTGTGCAGAGTCGAAAGGATTCAACACTTGGGAAGTTGTTGAATGTTGAGTGCAAGGAGTGCATGCAAGGTCCTCTGAAAGAATCAGAGTGGAAAATATCAGGAGGAACAAGGCGTTTGAAACTATCGGAAGGCTGCACAGATGATTTCTACGCTAGGAAGTCCTCAAGAAAGGAGGAGAGATCAATGATCAAGATTTTACTGAGGAGATCGATGAAATCCCGTCAGCCTTCAGATCTCGGGAAGTTGCGCAGAGTTTAAGTCCCGGCGAGTAGAGGAGGATTCCTGGAGGAGTCATCGAGATATTGGTGTCATCGAGTTTTCATAGGGTAGAGAATCGGGGCCTTGTGGTTCTCAAAATCTTGAGAAAGGATCCTTGCCGTTGATCTTGGTAGGACAGGTGTCAAGGAGCTAGAGAGTCATCGGGGTTCTGCTCATCGGAGAATCGGGGTTTTTGAGGACATAGAATTCTCCCAGGTTGGAATTGCGATTCGTGATTTCCCGACGGGAGTTTTGAACCATCCATTGGTAAGGATGCGTGGCAGGAGATCATGACGAGTCAGTGTTCGAAACATCAGAGTTTCCAGGGACAAGAAAATCTTGCATGTAGGAATCGTGATCTGCGATTCCTGATAGGATTAGAGCCGTTGATCTCAGCAGGGACACATGGCAAGAGATCCCAGAGAGTTGAAGTTTGGGATATCGTGGTTTCCGGAGTCATGAAACTCTCGCATAATGGGATCACGATCCGTGATTTCCTGACATGGTCGGAGCTGTTCGATCTGAGGGATGCATGTTCGAGGATCCAAAGGAGTCGAGGTTTGGCATTTCGAGGTTTCCGCATACAATGGAACTCTTGCACTAGAAATCACAATTTCGTGATACCCGATAGAGCGGGAGGAAGCGATGACATGGAGGAAAGAGTTCACATGTGCATCGGGCTTTAGCATTTCGGGATTCTCAGTGATGAGGAAATCATGGGAGGAGAATTCATCAAATCCCAAAACGAGACGGTCCCACATTCATAGTATCTCAGTGGGGGACAGGTGTCATCGCACGTCGAGGTTCAGAACTTTGGAGGTTCTGTGAACCAGCACATTCGAAATCATGAAACTCCGATATGTGATTTCCCGATCACCACCGGGGTGTGGGTCATAGGTGCCAGAGCATAGGACAGGTGTTGGAAGGTCAATCCTCGCAGTGAGTCAACGCCAGGTGGCATCGGGAATCAGAGAACTGGGGATCCTGAGAATGTAAGTTCTACGCATTCCAATTCCACGAATTTCAAAACTTCGATAAGAGAAAGAGGCGTGGTCTCGTGGACTAGTAGGTTGCATGAGCAGGGAGCTAGCTGGAGGAAGCTAAGGAGTGGAGAGATGGCATGGGGGATCAGGGATCGGGGATTTGCGAGGCAAGTTGTCTATGACCTTGTAAGGTCCAATTTCCTGACGGGGATATTCCCGACAGAAGCAAGGAACATGTGGGTGAATATTTCATCGGGGTTCGGGGATTTGTGAGACCTGATCTCGTGAGTTCAGGACTCGCAATCACGCAAGGCTCGATTTCCCGATAGGGTAAAGGGAGATCATAAAGAGTCCTGTGGGTGTAGAAAAGTCTCGATAAGGGATTTAAAGAGAATTTCATCTCTTTAGGCCGAAGAAAAAGAAGGTCCTGTGGAAGCGGACGTGCCCTGGGTGCCGCATTGGCATCAGGTATGGTATGTCTTTCCTTACCATGGTATGGTATGGTATAATATGATATGGTATGCCTTGCGTTTCCTTGGCTTTCCATGGTATGTTGAAATGAAAGATGGCACATGACAACCCTAGAATGTTCTAGACATCAAGTCCTAAAGGGATCAAAATTATGACAAAAATGTAATAAAAGGTGTAATGTATGGTATGGTATGTTATGGTATCATTGGCATGGTATGGTATGGTATGGTGTGCAAGTGAAGGAAATGAAATTGAAGGAATACCTTTCCTTTCAATGCCATGCCATGCCTTGCATTGCCTTGCTTTGACTTGCATGGTCTTGCCTTACCATAAGGATTTGAATTCTCTCCCTTCTTCATAATATCCAGTTAAGATTTCATAGCACTCATGTTCAGGCATGAGACCTTCAATTTCAAATTAGTAAAGTGAATTTCAAACTTGGAGAGTTTGTGATAGGACTCAATATGAAATCATGTGAAACATATAATGCACCTTACCTAATCATTAATAATTATTCTTATGCTAACCTTTATATATTGAATTAGGTACCGAACTATTTTTTCAGAAGTCATCACGAGGGATATAGCTACTACAATGTATATAAGGGATTTCATTAAATTATGTGCTATGGATATCTCTTCTTCTCCCCTTTCATATAGGTCTTCATCATCTTGGAGGAATTTTCCATTTTCAATCAATCAAAACAATTCATTGTCTTTGTGGGCCCCATCAAACCTAATAGTTTATGCCAAGTCTACAAAAATGGCCAATTTATAATCTCTAACATCTTCATCTTCCATGATAGGTTTCTTGGATTTAGCAAACATCCTCCTTTGTGATGATTATGGAGTTGTGAGGGTATCCTCTCTAGTTGGTGTTTCCTTTAATAACTTTATTTGACCTTTCGATCGGTCTATAATTGGTATCTTGAATGGCCTTCCCTTTCCTAGAACCCTATGAAAACCCATATATGTTAGCATAATATAGAACAGGGAATGCAAGATTTAGCTGAAAAATCATATAAAATGCTTGAAACAATAGTAATATTAGAAATCAAAATTAAAAACCAACTTTTAGGTACGTCAATGTCGATCCTAACCATAAGGTGAAGTTCATCGTATTATTATTTTTATTTTTTATTAGTAATTGTAGTTTAATATTGTGTATATTAATAATTAATGTATGATAATGATTAATGTATGAGTGAAAATAAATAAAATAAAAAACATGAAAAAGATAACTTAATCCAAAGTATGTAAAATTTGAATATATATGTTAATACTGGCTGAAACACAGAAACAACCACCCAATGTGTCAAGAAATTTACTAATTCAAACAAAAGCATTTCAAGACTAAATACCCTATTCAAGAAGATAATAAACAATTAACATATCTTAGGTAAATATGTTATTGAATTCATATGGATTTTTTTTACTTTTATCGAAGAGTATGATCATTTCCATGACACATAAATCATTCGAGCAAATGAACCTTTTGTATGATCATGAACTTTTAAATTGAACGATCAAGCATAAGATGCATTTATTTCCAAATTCGACTAAGTAGTGATAAGTTCGAGTTGCAACACTGTCAAATCATGTCGAAAGTGGACATGTATTAAAGGGGTGCTAATTAAAAATGTACACGTTAACTATCAAATTCAAATTTCAAATATGAGCTCGCATTTGTAATAGCCTAAACTTAAATGAAGAATGCTGTGTAAAGTGGAACGATTTGAAAATCGTTACCCTAATTTAGTATCAATAGGGGGAAGAGCCAATTAGAATGTTGGGAAATGAGTTCACTCGGAGATGAATAACTTATGATACCATTTATTAAAGTTCGTAAAGACTAACATGATTCCAATCAAACTAAGGAGGTCTCCATCATTCATGCAGAAGTACAAAAATATGTTTTCACATTAAAATTCGTAAAGACTAACATGATTGCAATCAAACTAAGAAGTTCTCCACCCATGCAGAAGTACAAAAATATGTTTTCACGTGTGAAAACATAAAGTTGTGAGTAAGCCAATTTAGAAATTGAAGCTAAGAAAGAAATTAAGGCCCCACAACATGAAATTGGTAAAACTGAAGGGAAGATTGAGAAACTAGGGTCGATCATTGAATGAATACATGTAAACACTCTAAAGATCCAATTTTGAATATTTGGCCCAATCATTAAACATCATCAAACAAGTATCAAAGAGAAAATAATAAAGGAAATCACATAAAACAAGTCTATAAGTTTATATTTTCAATATGAATAGTGACAAGAGGGTCCAATTCATACACAGAGGTTGACTAAAACCTCAGGGTAAGGTAATATCAATTAATTCATACATAGAAGTTGACTAAAAAATCAGTGCATGTAATAGCAATTAATTGACAAGAAGGCCTAATTTAGATGTTGGGATCAATTAAGGAATTAGGCTCAAAACTATGTTGAGTTGGTAGAAAAGTTGTAAAACAGAAAGGATCAAAGATTAAGTACACACTAATTAGGAAATTGGGATTAATTTCGGAATTAGTGCCCATCCACACCAATGTTGCTGAGAGGAGAGTTTGATTTGGTAATTGGGTTGATTTTAAAATCAGGGTCCTACTGATGTAGACAAGTGAAGAAGAATCCTAGTGTAAGAATCATATTCTAAGTAATAAATCTCATGAAAATACCAAAATAAATTTTTTCAATAGAAACATGAAATCCAATCTAACTTGATAAATTAAAAAAATGCAGTGAGGCAATAAAGAACTAGGGTCTATATAAATCACAAAAGCAAGAAGCTTATCTTGATCGGTGACAAAAAAATGGGACATATTTTTTTCCTAAAACTTGGGGGGTTGTTGAGGGATGAACACGTGGTGTCACACTAAGAAAATTTGTAGACCATACATGTCAAATAAATAGACCATACATAGACCATACACCAAAATTTATAGACCATACATGTCAAATAAATAACAATACATAATTCAATATAAACACAAAAAAGATTGGTAAGAAGCTCAAAATATGCTTGAGTGTCACCTAAAATTTAGATTATTATTATTATTGTTATTATTATTTGAAAAAAAAAATAAAAAAAATCTCATACAATTACATTATTATTATTTGACAATATTAACACTCACCACCAAAAAAACAAAACCCCAAGAAACCAAAAAAACACACACCCAAGAAACCAAAAAACTGAAATGTTGATTAGTTATTAATGTAATTTAATACTCCACACAGCTGACAACTTCGTAGCTTACACATAACAACACATAGTTGGATACACATCAAACAAGGTTTCGTTTACGATTTTCAGTCCAGCAAATGACGTCGCGGAGCCGACATGCCCACTACTCGATCCTTCTTCGCTTGCTTTGGTTCTTCTTCGAAAGGACTTATCTACGTCGCGGGCGGCCGAGATAGGCGTGGCGACATTCTGGCCACTGGAGAAGTTTACGATGTGGATGCTGACAGATGGGAAAACTTGCCTCCCATGACCCAAAACCGCGGAAGGTCTGTGGGTCTTTTCATGGAGGGAAAATTCATGGTAGTAAGTGGAACCAACGAGGATTTTGAGCGTCGAGTGAAAAGAAGCACGGAAGTTTTCGATGCGAAGACGGGCACTTGGAAGACGTGTGGAGATCACGGAAGCCTATCTATCGATGTCGGGGTTTTGTGTGTACATGTGGGAACTTGTACGTGATCGATCCAGAACAAGTGATGAAGTATGATGCTCAGAAAAACCTTTGGACGTCTGTGGC
>JASDQU010237961.1:5352-16818 GCA_032191745.1 Picea mariana | reverse complement strand
ATGATGTAAACCCACTGTTGAAAGCGAGGAAACCTGCCATTGAGGCATGCAGGTTCCAAGGTACCAAAAAATTTCTAAGTATTGTTTCCAGATAATGAGCTGAAGTTGACGGAACAAAACTCATCACAGGAGGGCCTTGATGTATCCCCCATCAATGACATGAAATGAGCAATAGATTTTGAACGTAAAATAGAGTATGATGTAAGTTGGACTGGACATAAGGAAGGTCGACACAGAGAGAATGGACAACTACAGATGGCCGACTCAATAGAGGTTTTAGATGAACTTCTCTTGAACATATGAACGACACGACCAATGATTTGGCAGCATTGACTCATAGACAACACAGGGTATAACCTTGTAGCAAATCGAATGAGAGACAAATGTATTTGCCAAACCGGCTTCAAATAATGAATAGGGGGTGTCATGTTCAAGAGTGACACTTACTGCCAATTAATATGAAGATAATAACATATCCCTTTCCCAAATTTTCCCCAACCATTTCTGGCGAGTACCTCTTTATTTTTACGCAAGCTTGAGGAGGATAACATATGCTTGTTGATATAAGCTTATCCTTCAGATAAGTCCCTCAGAGTATGTTTAACGAACCCAAGGAAGGAGTGGTTCGGTCCCATGACGGGTCTATCGATGTTTGTTTAACGAGTCCAAAGATAGAAAACTCGAAGGTTTTTCATGATTATAAAGTCTAGAAAAACACTTAAAAGAGAACTCTCTCAGTTCCTTTTTCATAAAATAGTCTAGTGAGATCGAAAAAGAGATAAATTATCGCCCACTAGATGCTTTCTTCAGATACTTTATCGAGCATGAAAATAGCAAGGTCACTCGGCTATCTTTTCATGTTTAGAGTGTCGGAAAAGATCTTAAAGAGGACTCCAGGGGGGTTCCTTTTTTGTATAACCTTGCTGATCCCAAAAAAGTGATAAAAGTATGCTCAATCGCGTTCTCATGTATTTTCGAGCATGAGAACGGACAAAGACCGAGCTCGAGGTTTTATACAAAAACCATAAAAAACAAACAAAACATGCGATGAAGAAGAAAAAATATGTGTGCATCCCTGTACATGAACATCGAATTTGTTACGCCTGCAAAAATTACACTCAAAAGGGCATTAGGGATTAGGTTTCAATAAATAAATAATTATAAAAATTCAATAACATGGTAAAAGTTAATATAAAGAAGTAAAACTCTTTTTACCATATCATTTTCACTTTACCACTATTGTAGCCCAAAAACCCCTTTTTTACCCTTGAAATTCGGTGTCAGATTGCGGGAGTTACGAGCATCCATTCGACAAACCATCAACGGCAGTGAGGTAGGCACTTTGTCCTCTACTTTTTCATGGTTTAATTTTTCATTTTCATTGGCAAAAACCATCATGTTGAGTTTTTTTTGGGGTTATTATGGCGCTCAGCCATTCTCGCAGGTGAGCTACACAGGACCTGCGAGAATGGGTCATTCTCGCAGGTGAGCCCATAGGTGCCTGCGAGAACCTTACACTATGCCTAAAGGGAACTTGCGAGAACCGCAAAGTGTAAAAGTTTTTTAAAAATTTGCCTAATGAAAAGATACCAATTTATGAATAGAGTTATTAATCTTCTTCTTGTTCTTCTTATGCAGATATTTGGCCATCACAATGGTTCTGGAATGGCGCAAAAGGGAGCATGAAGAAGATAATTCTATTGTCGGAAATCAACCGCCCACAATTGTCGCTTTGTGAAACTGTGGTCATCTGAAGTACTTTCATATCCCGGGCATGAGGGCCCAAATCAGGTTATTGGAGTACCTTGTGCATATGTGGGATACCGATCAACAAGTATTTCATGTAGGGGTCCACACATTGTCCTTGGATATTGAGGACATTTACTTCTTGACAGGACTATCATGGCGTGGGTACCACGTGAGACTGACTGGTAGTAGAGGTGGTGGGCTTCCCATGAGTGAGTATTGTCGCTTACACTGTGTTTCAGAGGCAGAGAGGAAGAAAGGGAAAGTAGCTATTTGGGGAGTGCGATATTTGACCCTCCGCACTATTTTGTTCACCATTGCTTGCATGGATGGGAGCTCTGCTTTCCACATGGTGCTCTGGAGTTACTTTCATTATTCCATAGAGTGTACTGAGCCTCAAGTTTTTAACTGGGCAGATGTTGTGCTTCGTAGCATGAAAAGGAAGTTGACCAAATGCAGGCGAGGCGACCTGAAGCAATTCGGGTACAAATATTTGTTGGTATCCTTCTTTCTTGAGAGGGTTCCTTTACTGAGGCTGTAGGTTGAATGGAATTTACCGGCTCCCACAAATCCAAGAATGTTGAGATGGGGTCAGCTCATGGCCCGACATGTAGCGGGACCAATTATCAAGTATGATGATACCTTTTTCGACTGGTTGCAACCATAGATGCTGATGGTCGACGACTATGCTTATGCCGGGTTGGATTTCCAAGGAGATCTGAAATTGGTCCTACCCGAGGGGGCTTAGTGGGGGGAACTTGGTAAGAAGTACACATTTTTTCTTTTTAAATGTTTTTGTGAATTTTATCATATGCAAATGTTTTTTATATGTTCATCCAAGGACTAAAAACAAAATTCGTTGTTGATGACACAGATGTGGGACCTTACCGACCTCCTGGTACTTCTCCCATTCAGTGGCAAGGAGAGATGGTACCAGTGCCATGATGGGACGCCGAGGATTATGAAGTGGTGGAACAAAACCTGGAGGGTTTGACAATAGATATTCCAGACATGCCTCTTGGAGAGGTTCCACGATGTTATCAGCGTTATATAGTAGGAGTGTCAGAGTCCATTGGTCGACTGCTCCGTAGGGTTGTCCGGGCAGTCCTGTGTTACCGTAAATGTCATCCATGACGTCACTTTGTAGAAGCTATGAGCTTCAGATTTTGACATTTTGGTCTTTGGACAGAAATTTTTGTAAAAAACTCTTTTGATCGTTATATATACAGACGAATTTTACCGGTTTATCTTGTGTTGTGTGAAAATTGATGTGATTGATTTATAAATGATCCAAATGTCTATCTAATACATAGTTAGCCAATGAATCAGTTAATGTATTTAGACATCTAAGAATATGTTGATATTCAATATAATCAAAATAACGTTCCAAGAGGCGAATTCACAAATATACCTGTAACAAAGTAGGACTTCGAATAGTATAGACATTACTTAATTGTAGTACTAGAAGCTGTGAAACAAGTCGCACAACCAAATGAAGGATTCTGAGAGAGATAGCATCAATCAACAATTAGATAACAATGCTATAATCTACAATATTGTTGGTTGCACGACCGAGACACACACCTCATAAGGAAACAAGTTCGTTTGTAGGGGTGTAAATTGCTCATGCAGTGGAAGCAAGGTTCTGAGTACTACGGCTAGCGCCATCAGAGAAGCCAATGTAGGGTAGCAAAGACTCCAACATCTGAAAATCAAACACAACATCACATAAGGGAAGAGACCAGATAAGGACAAAAACAAGCTATAGTCACACACAAGAAGTATGAAACAATAAAAATACAAGTACTCGTGCACAGGTGATTTTATGCATAATACTTCTTCAAGTACAACCCATTCCTGGGTTCACTTAAAGGGATACCATCATAATCTACTAACTCATAAGCCCCTTTTTCCAACACTCATCTAACGATATAAGGAACTCGCCACATAGCTTCGAATTTTCTAGCTCCTAGAATATCTCGATCTTGTTCATAGCGGAGAACGAGATCCCCTTCGGAGAAAACATGAGGCTTGACATGTTTTCATATTGGGCCTTGACATGTTTTATCTGAGCTTCTATGACTAGGGTAGCATTGCGTCGATTTTCATCTAGTCGCATAAGATACAATAGATGTTCTTCCTCAGCAGAAGTATTTGGTAAGAGTTCAATAGCTAGTTTTAAAGAGGTTATCTCGCATTCAATTGGGAGAATGGCTTCCAAACCATAGACTAACTGAAAAGGTGTAAACCCACTAGCGAACTTGACAGATGTCCGGTAAGCCCACAATGCCAAAAACAACATTGTATGCCAACTTGTTTTGTGAATCCCTATCATTCGTCGAAGCATAGTTATGAGAACTTTGTTAATTGCTTCGACTTGGGCGTTGGCTTGTGGGTAATAGGGAATTGAGTTTTCATGGCAAAGACCCAACTTTTCAGTAAGTTCAGACATCATGAAGTTTCTAAAGTGGCTACCGTGATCAGTGATGATAGCCTGGGGAACACCAAAATGAGCTATGATGTGATTAAAAATGAATAATGTTGTGGTCTTTCTAGTGTTGTCAAATGTCGGCATCACCTCGGCCCATTTCGTAAAGTAATCTACGGCTACAATGATGTATCCATGTCCCCTAGCCGAGTGGGGGTGACATGTCATGAAATCGATGCCCCATTTCGCAAAGGGACCAACAGAGACCACAGGGTGAAGAGGAGAGGGATGTGATCATATCTTGTTATTATAGGTCTGCCAAGCATGGCATTTTTGAACGACGATTATGAAGTCGTTAAATAAAGAAGGCCAAAAATAGTCGGATCGTAATATCTTCTAGGCAGTAGAATACCCAGACATATGACCACCACAGGCTCCAGAATGGTATTCATTTAGAGCTCTCTCGGCTTCGTCGAATGTGAGGCAGCGTCGAAAAATAGACTCATTCCCCCGATGATAAAGAATATCTCCAAGGATAATATATTGATGAGCTTGGTATCGTATTCGACATCAGTTAGTACTAGACAAAGTTGGTCGGAAAGTCTGGGTTTCGAGATATATGATGATATCGCCATACCAAAGATCATCGATGCTGATGAGGAAAAGGGATTCATCAGGTAATGAATCAGCTGCTACATTTTCCGTGTCAGAATAGGGAAAGTTGCATATCAACTCAGCAAACACTAAGGACTTCTTGGACTTGGCGTGTTTGAATTCCAAGTCAAACTCCTGGAGTATCACAATCCATTTGGAATATTTTCCCCCTAGCAATTGACGTGTGAGAATGTGTTGCATAGGGTTACAGTTAGAAATCACTATAGTCTTGCATGAGAGGATATAGTGCCGAAAGCGTTGAATGGATTGGACAACTGCCAAGGCCATTTTTTTGACATGTAAATACTTGATTTCAGTAGGCATTAGACTTCGACTCAAGTAGTAAATAACATGTTTGTCGTTAGCATCATCCTCTTGGACGAGAACCATACCAATGGTGTAATCTAAGGCAACAAGGTAGAGGAAATAATCGCGACTGTAATCAAGGGGAAAGAGAAGCAGAGCACGCGTTAGGGACAATTTCAAAGCTTCGAAAGCATTGGTGGCGATGGTATCCCATACGAACTCAGACCCCTTTTTTAGTAGTCGCGTAAATCCACAAGTTATCTCGGTGTAATTTGGGATAAAACGATGAAGAAAGTTTGCTTTTCTCTGCAAAATTTGTAACTAGAGAAGTGTAGAAGGAGGAGGAAGATTAAGGATTGCCTCAACCTTCAAAGGATCCACCCTGATCCCTTGACGTGAAACAATAAAACCTAGAAGGCGGCTAGATTCCGCTCAGAAAATGCACTTATGAGGATTCAAACTTATATGGTAGAACCGACAGTGGACGAAAATGGCTCGGAGGTGGGTTGGATGATCGACTTAGCGTAATGAGTGAGCAGGTAAATCATCTAGATATGGTTGCACGATGTGCTTGATATCATGGAAGGCATAAGACATAGCGAGTTGAAAAGTGATGCCAGCGTTCTTGAGATTGAAAGGGAGTTTTCGATAGGCAAAAGTACCCCAAGGACAAATAAAAGCAGTCTTATGTTGATCCTTGGGAAGAATGTTGATTTGATTATACCCGGAGAAACCATCCATCAGAGAGAAGATTTCACTTTCGACGCAATCATCGACAATCTGATCGACGAAGGGGGTAGGAAAGTTGTCTTTGGGACAAGCTTTGTTGATATCCCTATAATCAATGCATACACGAATGGTGCCTTGCTTCTTATCGATCGGGACAAGATTGGAAACCCAGTCAATGAGAGCCACCGGGTAAATAAGGCCAGCTTTGAGAAGTTTCTCAACTTCGAGCTTGATAGCAGTTGCTTTACGTGGGTGACCCAGATGAAGGCGTTGCTGGACGGGTTTAGCGTCAGGGTATGTCTTGATATCATGTATCACAATGTCGAGGTCGATACACGACATTTATTCATAGCTACAGGTGAATAAGTCATGAAACTCTTTGAAAAGGGATGTATAGGTGACTATTTTGTCAGAAGAACATGAAGCTCCAATATGGACATTTTCGATGATTCCAGGTTTGACGAATATGTCGAGGGGAATAGTGGGTGAGATATTGCTTAAGTTCCCTTCAGAAAACACATCGTGTGTGAACTGGGGAATAGTTGAGATGATGACAATGGTCGACAGGGTCAATATCCATTGGTAGTTCTCAATGGTATGTTTCTCCAGACAGAGGATGGAACGATGATGTCCATCATCCCAAGGGGTGTCCTCCATGACAAACATGATCATCTTGTTAGTGGGAAAAATGACACGGAAAGGATCTGGAGATAACTCACCAAGAGAGGGGGTAGAAGGGGTTTCTGATTGAATGGCCTGATAGGCGAATTCAACCAGACTTAACGACATTTCGTTGCCATAATGAAGATGATCTCCAGGGTCAGGTACTATCTAGGGGTCGTGAGATGCGGGAAGTTCGTGAATTGAGATGGAGATCATGTTGATTGAAGCAATGGACGAGCGTGGAATATTGGGTGGTGGAATGGGTAAAGTACCCATTAACGAAGAGTCTTTGAGAAGGCCTACACCAACGTTCTCATAACCCGGTGGGGTTTTAGCAATGAATGGTACCTTGCCAGTATGGGTGTTAGATTTAAAGAAGGATAATTGGTCGACAGTGACTACCTTCCCTTGATGTGGGAAATGTACCACTTGAAAAAGGGTCGACACAACTGCGAGCATAGAATCAATCCAGCTGCGACCAAGCATAAGATTATAATCAAGGGGAGCATCGAAGACTTCCACTTCGACTTGGACCGTTTTTCCTTCTAACATGATGGGAAATGAAGGAAGGACATCATAGGGCTTAAAACCGGAACCATTGAAGGCTTTGAGAGTGTTATGGGATTCATTCAAAGAGGGAGAGCCAATGGATTTCTAGCAAGTAAGAGACATGACACACGTCAAGGCACCCTCATCGATAATGGTTCAACAAATGTTTTTATTAGAGACAATCACTTGGATTTGGAACACGAGCTGAGGGGGTAACCTTGGAATGTGATCTTCCAAGTAAAAAATTATTAAATTCATATCCATCGGGTCGAATCCATCGATAGCTTTCAACAATGCCTTCAGTTGTGTGGGACAACTTTGAAGAACTTCAAGGGCTGACATCGCAAAATGTGCTTGGGCCAGATCTTCAACAATCTTGTAGTTCTGGGCAGCACAAGCATGAAGATTGAAAGCCGATTTCCGAATGAAACCCTTTGCGGGGGGTCGAAGAACTGTGTCGAGGCTCGGTCATTTGAGATGAAGAGGACCATTGGTAGGTGGAGTCAGGGGAGAGGGTTGTACCAAGGAAGGAGGTAGGTCATCAACCTTCTCTTTAGAGGGAGAATAATCTTTGGCTCGAGTGGTGAGTGCAATGTTGTTTTTCTTTGAATCACCAGTACACATCAATACATAAGATGTAGTAGAAGATGAGGGTTGGTCATGAATGACCAACTGAGCCTATTGTTGAGACAGGAAGGGTTGGGACAAAACGACCGGAGCAGGTGGTTTTGGATCTCCTTAAAGGAACTTAGTGACCTCGGCGCATCGTGGACAATCCTTCGTGTAGTGATCATCACCACAGATAAGACAAGGGTATTGAGGTTTGCGCTTATCCCGATCGTCAACAGGAGTAGTTTTGGTTCGCTCTGCTTGAGAAGTATTTTTGTCCTCTTTATTCTTACCCCTTTCCTTTTTGGATTTGTTTTTACTGACTGGGGTAGATTGAACTGCATTGACCTCAGAAGTCTTGCCGATGGGAGGGGTAGGATACGGAGCATTTTTAACATTATAAGAAGTAGGTTTGGGGTTGGTGCTTAAGGTGGAATGTGGTTGGTCCTGGAAAGTGCCAATCACACCATCGGTTGCATGCGAAGCAGCTGTAGTAGTTGAAGTGGCGGAAGTGGAAGGACGAGGTAAGTCGGGTAGTAAGTCATAAAGAGTACCCATTTGTGAGTAAATGAGATCAAGGTATTGAACTCAACTTATGGCCTGCTCTTCCGTGACTACTCCACCCATGGCGATGTCATGATCGATTTCATTCACAAATGACTTGGTGAACCACTTTGCCAACAACTGATCAGGGAGTTCAAGTTTGATGAGACATCGTCTCTATCGCCACTCATGAATGTGATTGGATATATGAGTGGCTTTATTTTGTTTGAAAGAAATCAAAATCTCAGTCCCCATTTCATAACGAACTGGTAACTGGTAGTGTGTGAGGAAAGCTATAGCTAGGGTGTTCAATTCAGCGAAGAAACCTCGTGGTAATTCGATATACCACTTCGCAGTAGAACCTGTTAGGGTTCGTTTAAAAAGACATAAACGAATAGAGTCATCCATCAACGAGTTGGATGAACACCACAGGTGAAAAGTCATGACGTGATTGTTCGGGTCCTCTCCCACTTTTCCATCGAATTTAGGGATGTCCGATGGTAGCTTGGCTGGTATAACAGGCCATTGGGGAGAGTGATGAATTGGATCATTTAAAATCCTTGACAAATCCGGAAGATCCGAAGTGGCCAAGAAGGGTAACTGTCGATTCACCTGCGGGTACTGGTGGCTTTGGGGAGGAAGCCCCATCGCCAAACCAGTAGGACCATAAGTAGTCTGCATATAATGTGAAGACCCAGGCAGATTCAATGGTGGTTGGAGAGGATAGTATCTCATGGGATTGTATCCTTGAACAGGGACTTGAGTTTGAGCATTCAAACCCCAAATAGGATTGGACGTACCCGGATAAGGTAGGCCTATATTAGGGGGTATAATGGATGCAGCTGAAAACAATTGCCCCCCAGTCGATTTAGAAGGATGTTGTATCAGATGATTCCAATATTGGGCCAAGGACAGAGGTATGTTTTGTCCATAAGGTGGGGTCGGTCCTCCTATCGAAGGTGGTGTTCCAATTGGGGGAAGTGTGCCAATTGGGGGTTGTGTTACAATTGGGATTTGTGTTCCAATAGGAATTTTCCCCCTGAGAGGGGGTTGAGTCATACCACCTTGGTGAAATTGTCCACCGACAGGAATCTGGTAATTTGGTGTGAATGACGGAATAGTGCCACTGGGATTAAGATTTCCAGTGGAGGAGGAGAAATGTCCTCCAAAAGGAAATTGAAAGAGTGTTGGAATAAAACCAGGAAGAGAGTGCTTAGAAAAAGAGGGACCACCATGAGAGCTGGATGGGGTTTGCGTACGAGTTGAAATGGAATCATTCAATGCTCGGTATCCAGGCGGTAGTGTCAGGGTGATACTGAGCGTGAGCGGTGTGATGATGGGGGTGAGACTAAACACGGTAATCCCAGTGTGAACACTCATAGTAACTGTATGATGGGACATTTCTATAGGGATGGTCAAGATGTGGCCAGATCGTGGGGTGTCCGTACCAGGAAAATAATAGGCAATAGGAAATGGTAATTTCTCTGGACTAGAGATTTCAGAAATCATAGGTGAGATGATTTTGGAAATCACAGGTGACCCTGGACCAAAAAGGTCCCGTCGAAAAACACCGGTAGACCAAAAAGGATCTTGGCCTTCTATGCCTATAAATGGTTCAACTGGTGATCCAGAAGATGTAACAACTAAGTCTCCAGAAGAATTCAATCGCATAAACGGTCGCTCAGAATTGGGGTGAAGTTGAAATTCCTCTCGAGTATTGGTAATTCGGAAATGTTCTAGAGAGTCAATTTGTTCCACTTGTTGCGTGGTAACGTCTTGGATTTCACTCTACCGAGGAGAGCCCTTAGGTGAACTTGTAGGCAAGGGTTGAGAACCTTCTAGATGCTCTGGAGATAAACCCTGCATTCTACATGAATGACGTGGAGGAGCTATTGTAAACGAGTGACAAACTTACAAAGAAAATTGTATGGTCAACTTTGGTAAACAAACAACACGTGTTAGTAAACAAAATCTAGAAAACAATACCAAGAAAACAAGACCTTCTAATTCCGAAGTCACTAGTTGGTGATGAAATCCAATGTCACAACGACGAGATGAGAAGGGGCTGGGCTAGGGTTGAAAAGTTACATTGACGACCTGCTTAACAAACTTACACCCTCGTGCAAGCTCCCACACATAATCGTGGGTATACCCTCCAAGGAGCCCGAGTGAGTTTGGCCAATGTCGATTCCAGGTACTGTGAAGACTTTCCCCTTCACAGTCACCTTGTGTAAGACCCTAGAAAGATAGTCTGCTAAGGTTACCACTGACAACAATAAAGCATGGGGGGACAGTTGACAGTCTGATCCACACGCAAGGGTAGGGTATCTAGCCCGAAATCAACTCAAAATTCTTCCACTCATCATTATGGGTATACCTCCGAGTGACCGTCGTAATATGTGCAATATCTACACCGATATCAACAAAGCAGGGTGAGTAACTCTGTCAGTATCAATGTGACCTTGTGTTTGACCCTTGTGTGAGAAGGGATTCTCAGGACAAGATGTTGTAAATGGAATTTGACACTCCTTAACACAAGATGCTATTGTGTGTTTTGTGATTTGGAGAGTGTATCTCTCTACCTATTCCAAAGTGCTAGCCTAGCTAAATGTTGGTGTAATAGAGCCCTAGAAAAGAGTTACTAGTTAAATTTTACGATTGTGCAATGTTATTAAGGGTTGTTGTTACTCAAAGGAAGCGGAGATGAAACTGATGTTGTATGAGACTTTGACCCAACGATGCATGGATAAGAATGAAATATAGCTATTTTTGTTCAATGAATCCTATGTATGGGAGGGAAAGAGAAGTTTTTTGGATCAAACTTGAACTACAATACACAATTTCCTTTAAAATGCAATTGCAACGAATCACGCAAAAATAACAATTCTCTATTGTTTCTTTTTCAATAATTTCAACAATTGATTTTCAATACTTTCGAAGATGAAAATGATTTTGAAAGAAAAATTTTGTTCACTTTTCAAAAAGGACCTACACCATTGATCCGGATTATTTTCGGCACGAAATGAGAGCGGAGATATAATAAAGAAATGCATAGAGATATCGCGTATATCCAGTAATATAACATAAATATATCAGAGATGCAACCATAAACACAGAGATACAGTAATACACGATTTCTATTAATGAAATAAATGTACAGAGACTGTAAAAATACAGAGTGAAAGACTCGCTAGAATGGTGGCAGCTTATCTCTAAGAAGAGATGTGACGGCTACTCGC
>JASDQU010237959.1:0-16897 GCA_032191745.1 Picea mariana | reverse complement strand
CAGCATTCATGTTCCAGCTTCGTGTTCCAGCATTCGAGTTCCAGCAGTCGTGTTCCAACAGTCCTTGTGCGTGTTAGTCTTCTTGTGTTCCAGCACTTGTGCGTGCTCCATAAACAATCGATTGCCATCAATGACAACCTTGACCATCTGCGTCATCTTCTGTTTTAGCCATATCTCCAACAAAGTGTAGGGAATTCTGAGGGAAGTAACCATCAGAGAAATTTTAGCATTGCAGCTCAAGAAATGTTATAGAAAATGGTGTCAAATATTTGTAGCACATATGGAAGAGACACCTAAAGATAAGGTGTAAAATATTGAAGATTATATAGTTCTAAAAGAGTTTGAATATGTGTTTAAGGAAATACCAATATTAACCCCTAAAAGAGACATTGATTTCTCCATAGATTTGATGCCTGGAGCAACTCCAGTATCCAAGACTCCATACAGGATGAGTACACAAGAATTGAAGGAGTTGCAAATGCAACTTGAAGAGCTTCTGAAGAAGGGGTATATACGCCCAAGTGTGTCACCTTGGGGTACCATAGTTTTATATGTGAAGAAAAAAGATGGGACATTGAGACTTTGCATTGACTTTAGGAAGTTGAACAAGGTAACTGTGAAGAATAAGTATCCTTTGCCAAGGATTGATGACCTATTTGATTAGCTGAAAGATGAAAAAATATCATCCAAGATTGATATTAGGTCCGATTATCATCAAGTAAGAATTAAGGAAGAAGTTTTATAACCCTAAATTGCACCACATATGCATACCTGGCATTAGGCCCTCTTACTTGCTATTTTTTCCAAGCATCGCTGAGAAAATCTTGTTAAAAACACCATTTTTGAATATGTACGCACCCTGCACCACTACTGCCCACATACACATGCTTGATGCACCACTATAGCTCGCATACTTACACTAGTTGTACCATTACAGCTCGCTTATACTCACAAAATTTACAAAATTAAAAAGTTGCAAGGAATTCGTTGAGATTACGGGTTATTGGGTGGTTTCCCAATGAATCCACTGCCTATAGACTGTCACCCAACCGAATAACCATCATTTTCCCATATAAAAGAAGGTGTTAGAGTCTCATTCCTAATACAAGCATAAGAACAGTGAAACTCTTCCCGTTTCACATACCCTCCTTGCCCCAAGAATTGCAGCCACCTTGTGAGATTTGCATCATAATTTCCCATTCTTGCCTTTTTCCTCCATCATAATCCTATGCCATTTCCCTAGAAGAAGTGTGAGAGGAGAAATACATGTGGAAGCGTAGTTGGAGCTTGGTGAAGAGGATCCCATACCAGGTTCAAGGAGCAGTCGCCGATCTCATTGTAAGTAAACATTGTGATATCAATAAAATGAATACTTTTTCTGTCTCGAAATATGATGTCTCAAATATTTGTGTATAATTTATGTCTTATACTAACATCTAACCCATGATTTATATATGATATGCATGTTTTTAGTTTCCTGATTATCTGTTTGTGAATGGAGGCTAGCCTTGGGAGGAGGCTTGTAGTCAGCAAAGCTATCAAACATGAAAGGATCGACACCAGACACAGAGTAAAAGGTAAAGTTACCATAACTTTTCACTTTGCATTTCATGCTTGAATGTGGGGTATATTCGGGGTAGTTATTAAAAGTAGGAGAATTTTAGACGGTTAGATTTGCCTACATGTTGAATCCTAGTGTAGTCCATAGGGGGGGTTTCCCACTATAGAAGAACTGGCGATCATACTGGGGAAGCCTCTAGGGTTTTAGGGGATTTTATGGGTGTTTGATTGGTTTTTATCCTTTTGAGTTTCTTTCCGAGTCTGTTGAGTATTTAAAGGATTCTAGTCACCTGTTGGTGCCATACCATTTCTCCCTGCCCTGTTAGTCT
Organism: Picea mariana; assembly: GCA_032191745.1. Lineage (NCBI taxonomy): Eukaryota > Viridiplantae > Streptophyta > Pinopsida > Pinales > Pinaceae > Picea > Picea mariana. The sequence continues at coordinate 15,008 of JASDQU010237959.1, read as the reverse complement.
ACCTATTATTTTTATTTTTTTGAGAGGTTACAGAGTTGTATGTGATCTGTAGTGGGTCTACACGTGTACATATGCACCCTACTTTTAGATAGTCTGCGTACATATGTAGGTTGCTGAAGTATCAATTGCGTGCCTGTGTCAAGAAATTTTTATTTAAGAAAAGGCAATCAACATATTCCCTAATTGAATTCAGAATTCTTGAGGGTTTCTTTATTTAATACAATGTCTCTACTTTTACAGTTGAAGTCTGGGTTTGATGTCAGTTTGGTTATCTTTTTAAATATTTCTTGTGTTTAATTTCAGAATGGTTTTAGGCAAGCCTTCGAGTCTTTTTGATCATCTTGTTAGGTGTCTTCAGTGACTCCCTGCGATCCGCAGTGGGCCAGAGGTCAGTTCTTAGTCTTGTCTGGTTGTTTTTCACTTTTTCCCCTTTCACTTGCTTTAAAGAAAAAGAAAAAGAAATTATTTTCAAGTTTCTTGTTTGAAGCATAAAAAAAAAAGAGTAGAAAAAGTTTTCATTTCTTTGTTTGGTTAAGTAGTTGGGTTGATTATTTTTCTTGTTAGGAGAAAGAGTTATTTTCTTTAAGTTCTTTACTGAAGGCTTAGAACATTAAGTAGCTTGTAGTTCAACAAAATTTAGTTTTAGTTTTTCCTTTAAAAGATCTTAGAAAAAAAAGGTAGTTATGAAAAGTTGGTTAAAGAGCTAGTTACAAATCTTTATTTGTCAAAAATAAGTATTTTTTCTTTCAATTTCATTTATTTGTTTTTCTTCATCTCTCAAAACACACCACTAGTTTCATTTCCATTTCCTTGACTTAAAAAAAGCCACTTAAAATTAATGCTAATTAAAATCAACTAGAATTTATGTTTGTAGGGTCAATCAACTAGTTTAGGCTAGAGCCTTGAATTAGGTTCGAGAGGAAACTCTTTAGGGCTTATAAACAAACATACAAGTCAGTGCTAGGGAGTGTGAAAAGTTGAGTAAACATGAAAGTTATCTGGGAACCCCCTCTAACACAGGGACTAAACATGAGGTCGCATGTGGAAAGGGAGTAGAGATAACCCCTCCAAAGACAGACCAAGCATAGTGGGGAACACATATAGAGGACTTGTTGTGGGATACTGTCGATCACTCTTTCCATGGAGCTTCGTGGATATTCAATCTATTTGGGATCCTCAGTTGTCTTCCGGACCACTTGATTTTGATACCCTCGATAGGTTTTAGGCTTGATACCCTTCTCATTGAGGTCCACCCGAATGTCGACTGTACCCACCTGGTGACTGTTTGCGAGATGGAAACCTATGTGCCTTTATTCTAGAGACTTACACAGGTGACTGCTGAGGTATACCGTGGTACCTAGGGCAGACGTTAGGCCATGCTTTTCAAAGTATACCCGAAGGTTGCTTCTGTGTTCAAGTTGCACTTGCACCGATAAGTTTCTCTAGTGTTGTTTCGTGTAATTTTTCTTCCAACTAGATAGTGGTTTGCTTGCTTTATCTCATAGGAACCTTTCTAGTGTGTGATGGTTTTCAAAGTTAGTAAAAGCCTTACTGTGTCATTGATATTCTCACAAATTGGAAGATCAAGAGCTCTGTTGGTCACGAAGGCTTTAGGGCCTACCGCCAGTTACTTTCGAGCCACCATCACCACCGTTATGGTGAAGACTTGACCAACAAGGTTCATTTGAGGTGACTGGGCCATAGGAAACTGTGCCCGAGCCATCCCTGAGAGGAGAACACTAAAATCTAGAGGAACCGACTATTTTGGACCTTCGAGTGGAAGATCTCAGGAATTTTAACCCTCTGATCAATGAATTGTCGGTGCCACTTTTGATACAGCTTGCCCCTCCAAGGGTAGCACATCATGAGCATCATATAGTCCTACAAGCAGCGATGGAAGCAAATGTTGCTACTTCATCAGGGAGTCCTCACACTCCCTTAATGGCAGCCACCAGAGGGGGTGTTCTGCCTCCTAACTCACCTTTGTCAGTTTGGACCATGATGGTATCGACTGTCTCTACTTCAGGGAGTGGTCCGATTTTGTCTATGGAAATGATCTCTGCATTGTTCACACAGAGTGCGATAGGTCCTTTTTTTTCATACAGATGCCCAACTTTGATACAAAATCTGTCCTCTCCTACTCCACCTTACAGACCATGGGTCTAGGGGAAGGGAGCTCAAATTATCCTTTGCAAGGGTCCATGGGGGGTGCCTCAGCCCCCTATAGCTCTTTCCCTTATGGTGGGGTCATATACCGCCTTCATTCCCCTCGCTAGGTGGGGCTCCCTAGCAGCCCGTCTGGCCGAACATGAACTACAGCTTGTTTGGATCAGGTAGTCAAGGACCTTCTTCCTACACCATGCCGGTGGGTTCAATGATTTTTTGTTTGTTCAACGTGTTTGGAAATAATTCTTTCTCGTCAACTACCATCTCGGCTGGGGGAAACCCTATTTTGGAAAACAAATTTCCATGCAGGGTACTATTCCTACACATGGGGAAAACACAAGAATCTTTTCCTCACAAGGAATCTAGAATCAGTGGCAGGGATCAATTCCCTCGTTAGGGATGTCGATAATGGGTAACCCCTTACATGGTCAATGGAACCCTGGGCAATGCTCAGTACCTATGCACATCAGAATGATAGGGGAGAACCCTTTCCAGAATCTTTGGAACACAACACAAGGAGAAATCCCTGCCCAACCCTCAACGTCCAACTACGAGAGTCAGCCGATGATGTCCCAAAAAATGTAGTATCCATTCGCTGGCTAGGGCCATGGTGTCTACCAGAACCCTGGTCAGCAGCCTAACTTTTCTTGGCAACCTGGTGCTAGCCAAATTTGAGGCTCCTTTCCTCCTGTACATAGTCAACAACCCAAACTACCAGTTCGGGTGACGTTACATTTTCTATACTTGTTAAGATTGTTAAATGACCCAATTTGTCACGATTTGCATTGGCCTCCCATGCCGAAGAAGTTTCCCTCAGACATTCCAAATTTTGAAGGTAAGCCTAATGAATATCCAGGCGATCACATGACCACCTTTCACCTATGGTGCTCATTGAACTCTCTGTGAGACAACTCCGTTCAGTTGTTTTTATTTCAATGCACTCTTATCAGGAGTGTTGTGAAATGGTACATCGATCTTGACTGCTCAATATACTCTTTCTTTAGCGATTTGGAAATGATTTTCTTGAACCATTTTCAACTACCTGTAAGATATGATGGCAACAACGAATTCCTGGCCAATTTTGAGAAAACAAAGGATGAACATATCTCGGATCACATCTGAGAATGGTGATGCCAGAAGAGTTTGATAAAAATACCAGTTCCACCGACTTTCCTTCTTTAGTGGTTCGTTAAGTCTTTGGTACCTCAGTGATCCAAGGACGTTGCAACGTCGGGAGTGTTTTCCAAGGAAGAGGCAATAATGAGAGCTCAAAAACTTGAACTGATATACTCTCAGTCTGGTTTACTCTATAAGGTTTTTCTAGATGCACCATAGTATATCCTTGATAAGGCCAGACATAATACTGGACCACATGATGGTATAGATGGTTCATCACAAGTAAATCCCATCGATCAATTGTCGAATCAATTGCAAAAATTTTCAATACATCAGACAACGACCAACCAAACCACTAGTTTGGCTGCTCCCCCTACTCAAACATTATATGTACATAGTGTGCAGTTGATGAACCCAAAGGCCAACCAACAGCTTGACGGAAAGAAGAAATATCGAAACAATAAGGGTAAGGGGGATAAGAAACCCACCAACAATGATGGCAGGGGAAACATAGAGAAAAGAAAGTCAAATTATCTGTGTAACCTTTGCACAGAAAACCATCCAACTCACATGTGCCCTCGACTTGGGGAGGCCCATAATTTATTGGCGCAACAACATCCTGCTGTGTTAACGAACTCATTTCAACATGGGAAACATTTGAATGAAGCTTCTTTGAGCATGGATGAGGGTAGTTAGGGACCCCCTTCATCTTCTAGTAACCCCTTGGCTGCGAACATTTATATGTTGAAGTGTGATGCTCACATAGCAACTAGGGCACACGATTATGGAATGCAAAACACTACTAAAAAGGGTAAATAAGTTAAAAACTTGTCATTTCCTCTCTAGATTGAGAAGACGATGGGAGAAACAATGAAATGCATCTTGAAAGGGGCATTCAAGAAAGCTTCACATAATCCAAACATGAGGGCCACCCATAATTACCTTGTGGTGGAGGATTTGTCACAAACCCCTTGCACGATGTCGGCTTTGGAGGTCCTTTAGAGTTGTCCTTCATAGAGAAAGGCTCTGTTAGCTTCCTTGGGATCCGCTGAGACCTATAGTCCAAGAACGATCATGCTTGATATGACCGAATTAAAACCTCATCTCCCATACCACATTGCATTTCATATAGTAGTGGCTCACCCCATGAAATATTTTACTCAGAATATTTTTCACACAGTGATTGATGAGGTCACCTCGAGATGCATGATTTCTTTGGCGTGTTGGAAGGCCATTCACCAACCCATTTTGTATTTGTCACCTACTATGATTACTTCTTTTGATGATTGTTCTTTCAGATCACATGGAATCATCCCTTGTTTCCTCGTGGAGTTGGGAGGGAAGACCATGTATGTCAAAGTTGAAGTGATCAATGCACCTTTTGACTACAACCTGTTGTTAGGAAGGATTTGGAATTATGCAATGCATGCAGTGGTTGTGAATTTTTTTTGGCTCTTATTGTTTCCATATGAGGGAAGAATCGTAACCATTGATTAGTTGTCCTTTTCTAGGCCTAACCCTTCATCAGGGGCATCCACGGTCTCGATGATTGATAACCCTCAGCCCGATGTCATCAATGTGGGGGTTCATCTGTGCCCACCTTTGATGGGTACTTTTGATTACCTACCTCCTTCTCGTGATATCAAGATGATATTAGCTATCCTCGACCAACCTAGGGCTAAAATATTTCAAGTGACGTTGTTTCGTACGACTTACTTTACCGATCCATGGACTCTTCCTTCCCCATCGTCTTCAAAAGAAGGAAAAAGGCATTGTGGCATGTCCATGGCAGAATTTGCCTACAGTATTGTCTAGCAAGCTTCAGTCGACCCTGATCTGACTCCCACATAGGAGTTAGATCCAGTTCTTGAGCCTATTTGGGCTTAAGGTTCCCTCACCACTACCGATTTTTTAGGCTTGGTATTGCCCTCTGACGAGGTGATTATAGAGGCAATGAATAGTCCAGACAGACCCTAGGATGATCTCCATTCTATATATTATTTCCTCCCATAGTTGAGAAGAATAGAGGCAGGAGAATTCGTGTTGACTATGACTGGAGATAGGTCTTGTCCTGTTAATCCTCTGGCTACACACGTAGTTTATGGGGAGGGTAACATGGAAAATATATCTAAAAGGATACCTATTGACATCTCCAGAACCCATGGTGTCATGGATAATGTCTTCTTCAGACTGGACTTCTCCCCCAAGGAGATTCAAATCTAATCATATTTATTTAAGGAATTCCATAACATTTTTGCTTGGTCTTACGAGGAAATTCCAGGCATTGATCTAAGAATCGTCGAACATGAAATAATGACTTATCCTAATGCCAAACTGGTATGACAAAAGCTTTGTTCAATTAATCCTTGGAAAGAAGCAACTATTAAGGCTAAAGTAGAGAAAATTCTCAAAGTTGGTTTCATATACCCCGTTCAGTTGACTCAATGGGTGTCAAATCTTGTTCCAGTCAAAAAAAAGAAGGGAAAAATTTGCATGTGTATGGACTTCCATGATTTGAATAATGCATGTCCAAAGGATAATTTCCCCACCCCATTCATTGACCAGATTGTCGATGAATGGCTGTGAGTTATTTTCTTTCATGGATGGTTTTTGGGGATACAACCAAATACAGATTAATCCTGAGGACTAGCATAAAACATATTTTATATGTCCGTGGGGTACATTCACTTATCGGAAGATGTCGTTTGGCCTGAAGAATGTCGGAGCCACTTTTCAGTGGGCCATGTATTTTTCTTTCCATGAACTAAGACACATAGTCAAGGATTATCTCGATTATTTAGCATCATGATCTCGTAAGAGAGATGATCATCCCACACACCTATGACTAATGTTTTAACGATGTCTGTGCTATCATATTTTCTTGAATCCAAACAAGTCTAGTTTCTGCATGACATTGGGTTGTCTGCTAGGTTTCATAGTTTCGACAACAGGGATCATGGTCGATCCTCTGAAGGTTGAGGTGATAGTTTAGTTGCCTTCCCCATGCACAGTCCCTCAGCTTCAAATCTTACAGGGTAAAGCGAACTTTCTTTGATTTTTTATCACAAACCATGCCGAGATCACTAAAGGGTTCATGTGTTTACTGAAGAAAGGAGTCCCTTTCTATTGGGATGAAGCCGCTCAATGCTCTTTCAAAGCTTTGAAATGTGCCCTCACATATGCCCCTTTGCTCCGACCTCCCAATTATAATAAAGATTTCTTATTGTATTTGGCCACCGTAGAGTCAACCATCAGTATGGTCTTGGTTCAAGAGGATGATCTTCTTGAAGAGCATGTGATTTATTACTTGAGCCAAGGCTTGGTTGGAACAGAACTCAAATACTCCCATGTTGAGAATCTTGCGTTGGTCGCAGTGCATGGTGTCCAGTGGTTTCGTCAATATATTCTTCTTCGTAAGACCACCATCGTTGTCGTTGTGAATTCATTCCAATACGTCTTGACATGATGCATCATCGGTAGAAAGATCAATAAATGGGTCATTATCCTCCAGGAATTTGACTTGGATTTTGTTTTCGCGAAATCCAAAAAGTCACTGGTCTTTGCAAAACTTATCTCGAAACTCCCATTCAATTTAGGTGATGTTACGCCTGAAGAATCACCGATTAAAGGAGATATTTTTCTGATTTCATCTTCAAACCCTTGGTATGGAGATATACTAGTCTATCTCTAGACTTTGAAGTGCCCCTCCTCTTCTTCTCGCGATGAGCATCGACGTATATTCCATCAAGAAAAAAATTGTCTCATACTCGATGACACTTTGATTCATCGAGGTGTAGATTGAATCCTTCGTTGATGAATCACTCATGAATAAGAGAAACTCATTCTTAACTACTGGCACACTAGAGCATGTGGTGGTCATTTTTTTGGGTTGGCAATAGCCCAAAAGATTCTATGAGCAGGTTACTTTTGGCTGATGTTAATAAAGGATTGTGTTGAATCGGTCAAGAGGTTCCACCCATGTCAGATCTTCTCTCAGAAGATGAGAGCACACCCTGCTCCCATGTTTCATGTCATTATTGTTGGTCCCTTCACCAAGTGGGGGATTTATTTCACTACATGACACCCGGCCTCATCCAGGGGGAATTGATATATCATCGTAGCAGTAAACTACTTCACAAACTCAGTTGAAGCTATGCCAACATTCAATAATGATGGTGATACAACAACTCTCTTTATTTTCAATTAGATAATAGCAAGGTTCGACATACCGAAGGAGATTGTCACTGACCATGGCAGACACTTTTATAATAAGATAATGTTTGAGTTAACATCAAATCTTGGGTTGAGGAAAGAGAATTCATCACCCTACTACCCACAAGAAAATGGTCAAGTGGAAACTGTGAATAAGTCCCTCAAGACTATTCTACAATGAACGACCAATTTTGCCAAGTCAAATTGTCATTTGATGTTATACTCAGCATTATGGGCCTACCAAACATTTGTAAATACTGCCACTGGTTTTTCACCTTTTCAACTCTTTTATGAGACAGAAGTAGTCTTGCCTATAGAGTGACAGATCCAATATCTAAATCTGGTAGTACAATTATTGCTAGACACTTCACCGCTTGAGGAACGCTTATTATATCTCGAGAAGCTCGATGAGAAATGATGTGATGAAGCCTTGGCTAACGAGGCTCACAAGTAGAGAGTCAAGTGTTAGTATGATCAGTCTGTTTGTCCTCGGATTTTCTCCGAAGGAGACCTTGTCCTGGTCTATGACCAAGATAAGGATCCCCTGGGGGTAGGCAAGTTCAAACCCATGTGGTTCGGACCTTTCATTGTGAAGGAGGTTTTAAAGAAGGGCGCTTATCATCTGGTTGAATTTGAGGGAAATTATTTGGTGGAGCCTAGAAATGGGCTCTACCTCAAGAAGTATTACTCGTAGGTGGGTCGCCTTGGGTGACTTCTTGTACATATGTATAGTTCTTATACAGTAAGTTTTTGTCTTTTGTTTTTATGGACGTGTTGTTATTAATGTCATATTTTTCACTATGGCAGATGTCAAGTGAATCAAAGGTGTTTGTTGGGTTCATAGACAATGCTAGATGACACACTCAGAGGCTTGCTTCCGTAGCTTGGGTGATATTCATGCCTCAAGGCCAGTTGCTATCTTCTAGAATTATCTTTTTAGGTGACGCCACAAACAATGTCACCGAGTATAGCACAATGATAGAGTTGCTTCGTGACTCTCTGTCGCATGGAATATGTCACCTCCAGGTCTACTTAGATGCACAACTAGTTGTGTCCTAGTTAAATGGGGTTTACCACGTTTATGATCCTACTCTACACCGATGATTCCTTAGGGTACGTCTCTTAGAATGTTGCTCTGATTACATTACGTATATCCATGTTCTTAGGAGATTAAATCAAATGATAGATACTATAGCTAATCAAGTATTAGATTGGCATATTTCACACACATAAAAGAAGCACACACATACACATGTACATACATTTGTAAAAAATGTGATCCATAAGACATAAAAGATGTAAATACAAATATATATATATATATGTATATATCAAAAATTGTCCGAGTACATAGGTAGGCATGAACGCCTCAAAAATATATGTCCAATATACATCACGGGGCTTATGCCCTAAAAAATATACAAAAGAGTACCCTTGACACATAAGTGGTCCACCTTAGCTAAGAGTGGGGCCTGTTGGCCCTGCCATAGTGAACAACGATGTTTTCCAAACATCGGAAGAGCTGGACCCAGGTCCATGGCACCCCAACTATGTAAGGATGCATCGATGGTAGGAGATCTTCAATCTCAGGCATGTCAACTGCATGAGTGAGTACAGTGAGGTTCTGCTCCACCCATCTCAAACTCTCTCAGTCTCTCCAGATGGAGGTCCCATTGCTGCTGCTGCTGGTTCGACGACTGTTGCTAGTACTATCTCTGGTCAAGGACGTTACCTAGTCCTCAAGAAGTTTGTTGGATGCACTGGTCCCACATCTGTACATAAAATATACATAGTTTTTAGATACTCTGGTACATATAAAAATGAGATATATTAAAAGAAACTAAAAAATTAAATAACTTTAAAAAAAAATGTACCTATCTCTTCTCGCTCTCCTCCAGGAGGTACGGGCATGTCCATATTCCTGGAAAAGTTGATCCCGGCATAGGGGTAGTTCTCTATTGTCAGAATCTATCGTGCCCACCAGTTGAAAAGTGCATCATTGAAGGCCTTTACGGTCATTCCTCCCACCTGTCATGGCAACAATGTTTCCCATATACACACTACTGGGAGCAAGGCCACATGCCCCTGCACTTTCTCTTGTGGGCTATGACTGGGTACCCTCTCAAAGAAGAATGAACATAAAATGGTACCAAATCCAAAGTTTTTGTTACTTCGCCCATGACACTCATTGAGATGTCTCTTCATGTAGTCAAGAACGGTCATGCTCTAGTCGAAAAATCGTGCGTTTAAGAACTGCACTGTACAATGCATATGTGCCCGAGAGGCTTGATGTAAGGCCGCAGATCCAATGATCTACCTAATAAATAAAACTATCACCTTCAGTGATAGGTTGTTAATCTTGTGGATCGACACCTGAGAACCTACTTTCTTAGTGTCAGCCTCGCAATACATCCTGATCAGTTCGACAATGTTGTGGGGCCTAGGGGGAAATGCGTGCAAGTTGACTAGTTCCCCTCACCTTAAGAGGCCAGTCAGAAAGTAGATATCCTTAGTCATTGGATTCAAAAATTTCCCCTCAAGCATAAAGACCTCGGCATCAAGGTGCCAATAATCCACCAAAGCATTCAACAGCCTGGGTTGTGCCCTCATGAATGGACACCGAAAAAACTTCTATAACCTACCTTGTCTTAATGCATCCATAGCTTTAGGTTCCTCATCGATCAAGATATCACCTCTTTCTCCAATGGACATACATCCTGTTACATGGCAAGTTCATGGGGGGAGTTAGCTCTTGCTTTTCATTTTTTCTATGCTATTGAGGGTGTACGCGGGCTGTCTTGGACACAGTCACGTATGCACATTGTCAGATTGTTTTCTTCCCATGGGCATATGTGGGCTGTCCTTGAAAATCCCACGGACACATAGGGCTGCCCTTTTTTAAAGAGGTGCACCCCACCTCAAAAAAAAAGAAATGCAGAAAGAAAGTATGAAAATGCAAGAGGGGTTGATTTATACTACTTGATATGAGCAGAAGTTTGTTTCATCCATTGAAGCTCTCGTAGTCAAGTCTTTTAACAAAGGGGTATTTTAACAAAGGGGTCTTTTAGCTTTTTGGTTAATTCTCAATTTTCAATGGTGAAAATGAGCTGTCATCTTCTATTTATAGACTTTTTTGGCCTTTTTTGCCACTTTTTTGAACCCTTTTGTTGTTTTTTCTGGCTTGAAAATCATTTAGCGTGGTTCTTGATTTTCTTATTAGATGTTACAATACACTTCACTTTTGGTTTGGAAGTATTTTTGGGAGATGGGTCACTTTTAAAGGTCCTTTGGTAAAAGTCGTTTTTCCAACTTTTTCCATTTAAGTTAGGATTCCACGCCCACTTTCTGCATCTCGTTATCTTTTCTACTTTGCCATAGGATCAATCCCACCAAACTATTGTACTTAACCATCATTTCTGATTTAGATGTACCATGGTGAGGTGGTAGAGCCTACGTCTACATGGATGCCCTAGGTAGACCTGGTTTCATTTTGGTGTCCATGCCATCGTTAATGACTTTAGGCTCAGGAGTCCTTGTTAGTCTTGTCTTGATTACTATATTGAGCCTTATACGTCTAATGTATCATCACTCTTGGCCTCAATCTCAGGACTCCGAAAAATGAGTCTTATTTAAGTCATTTTCAGACTCTCTAAATATGAAAATATTTTCGAGCGATCTTGTTGTCCTTCACGCTCGCCAAATTAAAACTTGAAGGCACATCTGTTCAACGGTAGTTTACCCCTTTTTCAGTTCAGATAGTCAATTGTATAAACAAAGGTACACTCTAGGAACTTCAGTTCGCTAGAAGAGTATTCTCAAGTATAATTTTAACCCTTTTTCGGGCCTAAGGGACTAAATTTACAAAAAAGGAACCCCCACGGAGTCCATAGTTTAGCTCTTTCTAGACTCCCTAATTGAAAAGATTGTCGAGTGACCTTGTTCCTTCACACTCATTAAATTGGTTCAGAAAAACATCTACTGACATGAGTTCACCCCTTTTTCTGGCCTGTAGATTAAGGAGGAAAAAGGTATACCTCGGGAGATTCATCTCACTGAAAGATTTATCCTAAGTAGATTTTATACTTTTTCGAGATAAGGAGACTAAATCTAGAAAAAGACTATGAGTCCATAGTTAAGCTCTTTTCAGACTCCTCAAAATTGAAAAGATTTTTGAGTGATATTGTCTTTGTCACAATCATTAAAATGGTTTTGAATAGACGTCTTTTCGATGTTATTTTACCCCTTTTTCGAATTGACTAGACTACCTTTGAAAAAGGTACCCCAGTGGAGTCTTCTTTTACATCTTTTCAGACTCTATAAACATGAAAAAACTACCGAGCTTACCTTCTCTGGGCTTGTGAAAAATACATTGAAGGGGGTTTCATCATGTCTTGCTAACCACATTTTCATCTTTGTGTCTTTGGCCTAATGCCAGCTCCATGTTGCTCTCAAATGAACCTTTGAAGCATGCCTTATACGCAAGCCTTGTAGCACTTTTCCTCTACGACCTGACACCTTGACCCATGGAGGAATTTTCCCCGAGTGTCCTTTTCATGCACATGTCTCCTTTCTATGAGAATCAGTGTGTTCCTTGCACTCATAACTAGTATGATTGCGACACTCATTCATCCTTTATAATGTAGCATTGTTTTATTCTTTTTCAAGCTCTTCAAAATGTTAAAAAAGACAAAAAAATAAAAAATAACCCAAAAAGAGGACGGGAAATTTATTTTCTTTTTATGGAAGCACAATGAGTCTCCCTTGGACAAAGCACATCCTTTCATTTGTTCATCAAGCTTTGGGATTTAATATGACCTTAGGAAGATGTTCTCGCTACAAAGAGTTGTGTCCTCCTCTGTTTGGTTATCCTTCCAAGCACATGGAGAGTTTGCGTTGCCTCCTGCATCGTGAACTTATGTCAATGTCATGCTGCCTGAGTCTGATCATCTGTCGTGATATTGTACAAGGGAATTTGTACCCAGCCTAAGTCGACCTTTCTATAGTTTATCTCTTTCCCTCATGCCCAACCATCTCAAAATTCCAATCAAGTCCTTGTTCGAAATCAATGAAGTTCTATGCCTGATCATTGAGATCCTCTTCTCTATTCCTGACGAGCCATCGAAGAGCTTTGGGTAGTGAATTTTTACACTCACATTACACTCCTACCCAAGTTTTGAAGATCTTGAAGTTGTTTCTTGAGCTCTGAAGGCCTCATCTCCAACCATCAGGCATTATTGGCTTCTTGAAGATGGATACTATACATGTATATCTTTGATTTTGAGATGTATATTTATTGTGTATTGGTCGCGGCTACAATTTATATATTTATATGACATGGAATTGAAGTTTATTTGATTGGTATCCATGATTTATTTCATCCTAAGCATGGGTATGCTCGCCTCGGTGAGACAATTGTTATTTTTGCAGATGGCACCTCCCAAACTCTAGTCCTGTGCTCACTTGCTTTGTACATTGGTGAATATTTTGTAATGTATTTCAGCCATCAGATTCCCTTATGACCTCACACATTATGGGACATTTGTTATAACCCTAAATTGCACCACATATGAATACCTAGCATCAGGACCTCTTACTTGCTATTTTTTCCAAGCCATCACTGAGAAAATATTCTTAAAAACACTATTTTTGAATATGTACGCACCCTACACCACTAATTCCCGCGTACACACACTTTTTGCACCACTACAGATAACATACATATTCTATATGCACCATTACATACCCCGTATACTCACAAAATTTGCAAAAATTAAAAAGTTGCAAGGAATTCATTGAGATTACGGGCTATTGGGTGGTTTCCCAACGAATCCATCACCTATATCCCGTCACCCAACCGAATAACCATCCTTTTCCCATATAAAAAGAGGTTTTGGGATCTCATTCCTAAGCCAAGCATAAGAACAATGAAACTCTATCCATTTCACATCCCCTCCTTGCCCCAAGAATTGCATCCACCTTGTGAGATTTGCATCGAAATTTCCCATTCTTGCATTTTTCCTCCATCATAAGCCTATGCCATTTCCCTAGAAGAAGTGTGAGAGGAGAAAGATACATGGAAGCACAGTTGGATCTTGGTGAAGAGGAGCCTAGACCAGGTTCAAGGAGCAGTCATCGATCTCATTATAAGTAAACATTGTGATATCAATAAAAGGAATACTTTTTCTGTCCCAAAATATGATGTCTCAAATCTTTGTGTATAATTTATGTCTTATACTAACATCTAACCCATGATTTATATATGATATGCATGTTTATAGTTTCATGTTTATCTGTTTGTGAATGTAGGCTAGCCTTGGGAGGAGGCTTGTAGTCAACGGAGCTATCGAACGTGAAAGGATCGACACCGAACGTGGAGTAAAAGGTAAAGTTATCGGATCTTTTCACTTTGTATTTCATGCATGAATGTGGGGTATATTTGGGGTAGTTATAAAAAGTAGGATAATTTTAGATGGTTAGATCTGCCTACATGTTGAACCCTAGTGTATTCCATAGGGGGTTTTCCCACTATAAAAAGAAGACATCAACAAGACTGCTTTCAGAACAAGTTATGGTCATTATAAGTTCACAGTGGTGCCCTATGGATTATTAAATGCACCAGATGTCTTCATCTTTTTAATGAATGGTATTTTTAGAGAATACTTAGATAAATTTGTCATTGTATTTTTAGATGACCTTCTTATATATTCTAAATAAGAGGAAGAGAATGAACAACACTTGAGGATGGTATTACAAGTATTAAAGGAGCATCATTTGTATGCCAAATTGAGCGAGTGCTCATTTTATCAAAAACATATTCATTATTTGGGACATATCATTTCAGAGGATGGGACAATAGTGGATCCTAAGAAGATACAAGCCATTAGAGAATGGTCAGTTCCAAAGAATGTGACAAAGGTCAGATCATTCATGGGCCTTGCAAGATACTGTTAGGGTCCTATAATTATAGGTGAGTCGATTCTTCGACTGTTGATTTGGCATCTCTCCCGGTGACGAAGCATGGCTTAGGTGATTCCATTTTCCTCCCTCCATTCTTGTCGCTCATTTCTCCATCACCTTGCCGCATCCTTCATCCGCTGCATCCTCTCCCCCTTGTCCTTTGTCAGCCTCCATTGTCCCGACACCTTCACCTGTCCATAAGCGAACAGACTTAGGATAAACAAAAATATTAATATAGTTAGTCTAGATCAAACTAATAAGTAACTGACTATTTAATAATTAATTAGTTTTTAAATTAATTAATTATTAATTAAGTTAGTAATCTAGGTTAGTGATTAATTAGTAACTAGGTTAGGTTAATTAAATAAAACTATTTAATAACACAAAATGTTAAAAAACATTAAAAAACATTAAAAAGCAAAAATTAATAAAATGTATTAAAAATAAAAAAAGAAATAAAATAAGTTAAAATATAAAAATATTATAATAAGTAATAAATAAAATAACACATAAAACAAAGTTCATGAACCAACGTGACTCATAATATAATAAAAACA
>JASDQU010237957.1:0-16898 GCA_032191745.1 Picea mariana | reverse complement strand
TTTGAATGTGAAGAGGGGCTCTTTAGGGCACAATTAGGTCTTTGACCAGCCCCCCCACGCGGATTGAGCTCTGATTTGGTGTCAAATCGACTTGGGAGCCGATCCATTAGTGGTTGGGAGGCCGACCAGTTCCATAAATGCACCGTTTGGTAGGCGCGTGGGTTTTGCACCCCACAGCCGCGCATATGCGCTCCAGGTATGAATATGTTGCGCGCGCGCGTGCCCAGTGGGTGCAAAGCATCTTGTAATTTTTTGGCCATTTTGTATAGTTTTGACCCTTTTGCTGTGCTGTAGAATTAACCTTGTACCATGAATGACTGTTTTTCTGTGTTGACGATGCGGAGTTCTTGTCGCCCTGTGCGGACGAAATTTCAGTGATAACACCCAGGACAAGAGCTCCATATTCCGCCACATTGTTGGTGGCTTCAAATTCCAGCTTGTATGACAAGGATATAGCCTCTTGACAAGGTGATATGAAAACCACTCCAGTGCCAACACCTTCATTTGAAGAAGCTCCATCGAAAAACATCTTCCACATAGAGGGGGGTAGAGGGGAAGTTGGATAATCAAGACTGAGTTGCCTTCTGTTCTGGAAAGGATCTTCAGGAGCATCAGTGAGCTACAATAGGCTAGACCCCAAATCAGTGTCAATTGCAAAGATGGGGTGATTGGTGGGGTTCGCTTCATCACTGACAATGTAGGCCAGCTGAGCTTCTCTATATAACCTCCTTTGTTCTCCTCCGAAAACTGGAATGGTGGCATACATGAGATCCATCTGCAAAGTTCCCTTAATATTTTTAATCCAAGATTGAGACAACAACATGCCGAACTTGGGGGGAACATCAGCTACCACAATATCCATGACCACGCTCTTCATGGGCAGCTGAAACAAGGAAACCACCAGGTCTTTGATGACTCCCAGACATTGCACCCTCCTTGAGTCGAAAGAGGACAAGTCATGATAAGTTTTCATCACCTCCAGTCCCAATTCCTCCATTACTATTTTGGGCATAAGGTTATGGGAAGCCCCTGAATCCATGAGGTAGTTATGCAGCACTTTATCATGTATGTTCAAGGATGTGTAGAGGGGAGGGGATGAGTCATCTCTATCTTCTACCATGGTCCCTAAGACAGTTGTCGACCTTTCATCTTGGAGATTTATTGAGTCGGTGGAAGGCTGAGGGGGGTCAAACTGCAACAACTTGGAGAGGGACCTCTTGAAATCTTCATTTTTCACTAGTTCAGACAGGGCTATAGGGATTCTAATCTTCTGAATCTCATGTTCAAAATTGAAGGAAGGAACAGACCTAGGAACTTCTCTTACCTTAGTGACAGGTTCTTTGGCTGTTGGCGAAACATTTTGAGCTTTCTTTTCTTTAGTAGTGGCTGTTGTAGCTTTAGTAGGCCTCTCTTCTATGGGGGACTGATCCTTGTTATCAAAATTTCCTTCTTTCCTCCTCAACCTGAGATTATATCTATTAGGAATGTTGCCAGCTCTTTCCCCTCTACTCAACTCATTGATTTGAGCGTTGATAAGGGATTCTTCATATGCAGATTGAGTCAGATGAGGAAACCGGTACGTGTCCTCAATGCAATGGATCTCGGGGTCGAGTTCATCCACCTCCTCCCTTCTTCGTGAGAAACTAGGTTGTTCTGGAGAGGGGTCTGAATCCTCTAGTCGTCTCTATCCCCGCTCCTTTGTTCCCTAGGAAAACCCTGTGGCACATTGTTATTAGGCTTCCTGAAACCTCTGCCATCTGCATTTTGGGGATTTCTGTAGACGGGTTTCCCTTCTAATTCCCACCTTTCCATCCTGGCAGAAAGTGATTTTAGCACTCTTCCTGTCTCATCTGTCTGGAGGGGCAGGGGAGAGGAACTGTATGGGGAAGCTTCAGGCCTCTGCCTAGATATGTTTCTACCAATAGTATTCCTAAGTCGGTCAACGGCCAATATATTAGATTCTACCTCCATGGCTACGTCCTGCATGTGGGCCAACGTAGTTTCTCTCCTTTCCCTCAACAGAAGGCAGAAATCAGGATCAAAGGTGCTAGCATAAGTGATCTTTGCGGAGGCTTCGGAGGGTTTTATCTCAGCTGATTATGTTGTACATTTTATTGAATCTCTTGGAAATGTCAGAGACAGACTCTCCTTCTTTTCTCTTCAAAGACCCAAACTCTGTCATGTAATACACGAAATATTTTGTATCTCCCCACTGTCTCAGAAAGGCACCATCCAACGCTTCTATCCCATTGATAGATCCAGAAGGCAGGGCCTTGAATCATTTTCTAGCTTCTCCTTGAAGGCTATGGACAAAAATCCTCATCCATAGATCTGCATGCATGATGACATTATCATCTGTAAAACTATAAAAGGTTTCCAGGTGCTCTTCTGCAGATATGTCCCCCTCGCCTGTAAACTTGGTAAGATGCTTGAGGTAACCGTCTGCTGGAAGGGCATTAAGAGGTTGAGGTAGCATGAGGGGAGCATACCTAGCGGCTGTAATGGCCTCCATTCTGGTCATAGGGGGATTTGGTCCAGCCATAGAGATATTATGCGGAGGAGAACTTGGAGGAGAAGGAGCTCAAAATGGGGATACTCGGGATGGGATTCTAAGGGGAGTGGGAAAAAACAAGGGATTAAGGGAGAAGGATAGTGAGCTTAAGCCGACGGATTCTTCTCTCTGTGCAGAGGTGGTGACTGCAACAAGAGGAGAAGCGGTAAAGCTTGGAGTGGGGAAAACTTTTGTGGTCGCAGGTCTACACTGAGATACAGCTTCAGAGGAGACGGGAGTGACAAGGATTTCTCCCACTAATCCCAGACCAGGGGCAGAAACCTCAACAGGAACACTCCCAAAATTCAAGTAACGAGAAACTTCAGACGACGGTCTGCCAAGGAACTGCGGTGAAGAAAATGGAGTTTCCACAAAGGGAGACCGCGGATTACCTGGTTCGATGACGGCTTCTCCTTCAGAGGTTTTTCCTTTATCGAGAGCCACCTCCCGCTCAGTTCCAGGTGTAGCTAGAGGCAGCTGAGGATGGGGCCGCATGTGTCTGCCTCTGAAAGCCATAGTTGACGCGGTAGGTTCACCACAGTGGATTTGTCACAATGGAGTCTCCAGGTGCACAACAACAATATTTGAAGGCTCTAATACCCAATGCACCTCCAGGATTCAGAGGCTCAATGTTGCTCAAATCCGAGAAAATCTTCAACTTCGTCCCCACAAACAACGCCAGAAATGTTGGCAGCGAGAGTCACTCCTGGATTGCTTGCAAGAGCAGAGCCCGATGCCCATCAGTTTTATGTCACGATAGTTTGTGATGGGTATAAAAGGGAGTGATTGAATGGAAGTAAACTCGGACGATGTGGTTCTAACTCCGGAACTAGGCCAAGAATGCATGGGCAGATGAGGTCTTGCATGAACTTCAGATAGTGAGGCGTAGTAAGGGTGAGTAGGGGGAAGACTTATATCAAAGAGATGCGAAGGTCTGTAGTAAACATCAGGTTTCTAGCAAATTGTAGAAGAAGGCATCCAAACACAAGATCTTCTTGCGCTCAAACACAGAAAACCAGAGAACACAATAATGCATAAATAAATCCTTTATCATGACATAATTGCAATGATCCACACGAATCCTTCGTTCATGAACTCTCTTAGCATGAGAGGAAAACTCGACAAAGTAAGAAAGACTATCTGTCATAAAGCAAGAAATCTCATATACAGATGCATAATTAGAGAACTAGAGTCTGTGCTAAAACTTTACAAGTAGGAGCTCTACTCTACCATCGATACCTACAAAAATGGAAAAAATGCTTACATATACTTTTCCCCCCATTTTGCCCAGCAGAGGCGTCCCAGGACCTTCAATGTATGGTGCCTCCTTAATCAAATCTATCCTGCATTCTCCCATCACATGCCACATTAATTATACATGGCTTGTGCCAGGGTGTAGCTGAGCCCTTAAATACTGAATTAGCGTGTGCAAGCTCCCCTAGCGAGTTGAAGACTCGGTGTGGATTTCATGAAAAGAACCGCTGCAGAGGACCGTCTTGGGTAGAATTTTAGCTGGGACATCCATACTCTTGCAATAAATGAGTGAGGCGAGGTTTCACCCACCCTCTCTCTTATTCATTCAATTTCGGCAGGTACCGGGCTCTTGATCACGTCGAACCAGCCTCTAAAAAACACAGTGTCCACCTTCTGAGACTTGACTCGTCACTTTTGGCCCGAGTGACCAAAGGCTAAACATTATCACCCCTCATCCAAGCTTGTTCCTTTATGACCAGGTGCCAAAACCACGAGCCTGATTCTGGGCACTATCAGCCTTTCGGGGTTCGGGGTTTCGAAATACGAAAAGGAAAGGAGCGCTTACCGCTCAAACTCCCGAACGTTGACATGGCACGGATGCGTGTTGTGTGTCCTTAAGATGAAGAGCCAGGGTAGCTTCGCTATTACAAAGGGGTTGTCCCCCCTTCACAGGCTCACTTGATAAGACCTGGGGATAAGACCGTAGGATCAGTGGCAAAGGCGCTTTCGGCGTTTCATTGATTGGCGATTTCAACTGCAATGAACGGACGGCTCCTTGACTTCCGAAATGCTGATCCCCGATACGTCGACTGGCTGCCACCTATTCCAATTTGATTGGAAAACTCGAGTGTGATTTGAACTATTGGTGCTCCCTCTAGCGCTAAACCTCGGGCAACATGGTAGCTCCGAGAACCCGATGACTGTTGATATACTTTGTAAATAGATCCTGGATGCTACCAACGATATTTTGCCCGCTCGCTTGACTTGCTACCGAAAAAAGGGTTTCTCCCGCGCTGCGCTTGGGTGCTTCCTATGCAACCTGCAGACCTGAGTACTTTTGTGCCTAAGATGGAAATAATCGCTAACACAACCAATCTATGATAATTCTGGAATCCCCAAGAATTTGTATGACTTCAATGTTTAATATGGAGGCCAAGTGTAATGTTTCCCAGGAACCCAATAGCTCAGCCCTTGTGTTGGTGCCCGAGCCACAACAAAAATTCCATCTATAAGTAGAATCTTTTGTGATTTTGATCAATCCACCTGCACCACTCAATGTGCCATTGAGTTGCGTTGCTCCATCAAACACCCTGTAGGTCTATCCTCTAATATATGTGGTGTATTTTTAATCCGCTCTTCCATTTTAATTGGATGCATATATTTCTAGTTTTTATACAATCCAAGTGTCTTATAAGAAATAGTGCATACAGAGGGGGGCATATTTTCGAAAAAAAAATTGTTTCTATCCAGCCAGACAAACCAACAAACCAGTGATGGAATAAATTTGAAGCAGTGTTCCCTAGTTGTCCAATAATCATAGCAGGAAGATATAGAAGTATCGTCCCAAACAGTGCTTATGTGTTGATCAAGAGTGATTATGTCCCATATAAGACAAGTGAAGGGACACTTAGTGAAGAGGTGCAACATTTTTTCTTCATCGTTGTGTCACGGATGGAAAATGTTGGGGCCAACCCATCCTTTACTTTAGAGGTTATCCCAGGTGTGGATTTTGTTTTCTACAGTTAACCAGGTGAACAACTTGATCTTTTGTGGTAATTTCCAGGACCAGATGTTTTTCCTCCAACCAAAAAAAGTATTTTTCTAGAGTTAGTTTGTGATGGAAGAATAGATATTTTTGATAGTAATGTGTCCCAATCTGTCACCCAGACTACATAAGTTGATCCTCCATGTCTTGTAGTTGAATTCTCGCCTATGTAAGTTATGTGCAGTATTTTTCCCACTCTACAGCGAGCTCTACGAGTAGATCCAAATCAAGACTAGTTTTCCAGCCGTTGATAAGAGTCCCAATTCTATTATATTTCTTGGCATGAAGGAGGTATTTGGTATTTTTTAAATTTCCTGGCTTGAAAGAGGTATCTGGTATTTTTTAAATTTAGATGAGTGATCAGCTAAGGAGACAGGTAAGAGGCTTGGTCGAGTCCTAAAATGTAGTCCCTGCCAGGTATAATAGTGTGACCAAATCCAGGCTTCCAACAAATCCATTGTGTTATCCAATTTGTCAATTTAACAAAGTTTCTCTAGATCTGTGAGGTTTCCCTTGTGTAATTTGTCGCAATCCTTAGCTAGGTTGCCACCTATACATATGGCAGGTATTTGTCCTTAATGAAAGTGCTCCATATGCCTTCTTTTGTCAACACACGCCATAGTGAGTTGCCAGCCAGTGCTTTATTGAAATGGAAGATATTTACGATCCCCCATCCGCCCTTATTTTTGGGTTTGCCCAGGGTTTCCCAGTTGCATAGGTGTTTCCTGTAATGGTCAGTGTTTCCCGACCAGAGGAAGTTGTAAGTTAGTTTCCTTAGTTTATCCAATACCAGGGTAGGTATAGCTGTGAGGGTCATCCAATAAACTGGTTTTCCTTCTAGGACATCTTTGATAAGAGTGTATCGGCCTCCTAAGGAGAGCCATCTATTGCACCAGTGTCCAATTTTTTTTTCCACCTTTGCTATGAGCCAGTCCCAATATGTAGTCTTATAGTATTCATCTTTAATATAATATCCAAGGTATTTTAAACCTTGCAAAAGATGGACACATATATAAGGGAAGATTCCCTTCAGTTGTTCCAAGGTTTGGTCTTGCATATTTTCATAGTGGAATGTCGATTTTGACCAATTGATCTATAATCTCATGGTGCAACATAATATCTTCAAGATTTCTTTGATTTCCCTCCATTCCTATAGACTATGATTGGCCATAATAGGACGTCATCAACAAATAGAAGGTCCAAGATCTTTACAATACTGGAAACTTTGATCCCCATTAACTTTCCTTCTATGCGACCTTTTTTGAGTAAAAGGATTAATCCTTCCATGACCAGGATAAACAAGAGCAGTGAGAGGGGGCATCCCTGCCGTAATCCTCTTCCACTATGGAATAAAGTGGATGATTCTCCATTTACCAACACAACGAAATTTTCACTTATTACGCAACTCATGATCCTGATTGGTTGAATCCTGATTGAGTCAAAATTAATCTAAGAAAGTCTTAGTCTATGTAGTCAAATTATTTTTTAAGGTCTAGTTTTAGGATGAGTGCTCTTGAATTATTGCTTTTTATGTTGTGCAAGCACTCTTGAGCAGTGCTAATAGAATCTAGAATTTTTTGACCCTTTAAAAACCCTAGCTATTCACCTAACAGTGTCCTCGAGAGGATAGGTTTAATCCTATTTGCGATGATTATTTATATTAACTTGTAGCATAGGTTGTAGAGTGTTATCGTTCTATAGTCGCCAAATGAAATTGAATTATTAGCTTTTGGAATAAGGGTCAAGAAGATCGAATTCAGTTCCCCAGTCACCTTACCTCAGAGTCTGGAATCTTCCACTAGCTCGAAGAGATCGGTCCCAACTAAATCGAAGAAATGTAGGTAGAACTCTACAGTCCAACCATCAGGGCCCGAGATTTTGTCCTTTGTGAAGGATTTTAATGCATCCAAAGCCTCTTGTAGTGTAAAAGGACTATCCATAATAATAGAATCATCCTCTGTGACCAATCGTGGGAAGAGCCTAGCCACAGTGACATGATCTTGTATATTGTTGTGTGGCGTCGCCTCAAAGTATGATTTGAAAAAGCATGTAGTTGTTGTGTTAATTGCTTGTTGTCTTATGTGTGTAGTGCCAAATTCATCTGTTATATCCCAAATATGTTTTTTGTTCCTGCAGGAGCTTGCAAAATGGTGGAAATATTTATTATTGAGATCTCTACACTTTATCTAGTTTTCTCTCCTCCACTGCCTCCAAAGAGCTTCTGCGAGCAACAAATGGTTCCTCTCAGATTTTAATTGTTTCAATTGCTGGTACCTACCCCTAAAGTCCCCATCTTATGTGTCTTCTTGTTGGAGTTATAGTAGTTTAAAATCCAATGATTCTAGTCTATGTAGTGTGTGTTTATGTGTAAAGTAGCCCATCTTTTGATATAGACTTCTATATGCTTCAATTTCCATACAAAGCGATGTTGTATTTCTGGATCTGTCAGAAATATGGGGTCATTCCAAACTGTATTAAAAATAGTAGTAAACTATTCCTCATGCAGCTAGCTTGAATTCAATTTGAAAGAGTAGGAAATATGATTAGCAGGTGAGCCAAATTGCAGTAGAATCGAGGCATGGTCCGATAGGTAAGGAAAATCTACCCAGGATTTGACCCTGCCATCTCATGTTACAAGATTTTCAGAAATAATAAACGGTTCTAGATGCTTTAAAATGGACTATGGTCCTGCTCGTCCATTGCGCCAAGTAGGTGCCAAAACATACGGTGGGAAATATACCAGATCGTGCGCTAGAAATAAGAAGTTAAAATATCTAGCCAAGGAGTCCTGAGTGGTTGAGGCTACCCAAAATTTGCCCACATTTGTAGTAAGATTCATGTCACCAGTGATGGAGTCTGAGTCTTCTCATTCACCAACATCCATGAAATCTGTGTATGTAGGTTATGTGTTCACTTTAAGAGAGTTCGACCTGGTGGATAGTTCGATCATAGTGTCCTCTAACTATTCCTTATCCAAGATGCCAGTGCAGAATTTTCTAAGATGGCTTGTTTGTTTATAGATTGTACATCTGAAGGGTATGCCTAAGTAATCTGTATTCTGGCGAGTGTGATGGCCTCTCCAATCAATATCAATGGATTCTAGCAGTCCTTCATGTATGTCGATCTCTACCATTACCCTCACTACTTTATTTTCTGGGCCTATGAGGGACTTCGGGTCCACACTAATGAAATGACCAAGTGTATTTCCAATGGCCTCGGGAGATTTTGTATTCCAAAGGTGTAAAGGAAGACCAGGTAGAAGGACCCATAAATGGTGCATACAGAAGTACTCATGTGATGGGTCAAAGCTTATCCGCCACCATTTTAACATAAGGTTGTCGCCATCTATGGTCCAGAGATGCTCAAGTATGATAGTGGATTCCTCCGGTGTTTTAAATTGGAAATAGAGCCAGCCTCTCATTAGGTAGTTGATCTCTGGTACATAACCCAGCAAATGCCGCCAAGTTGACTGCACCCACTCTGATAGGTCAGTTCGACAGAGATGTCTATAGGATAATCTACCCACTAGAGAATAGAGACTCAATGATACTGAGTCTTCGAAACCGATGTCTTCTCCAAGAACCATTTTCATTTTTGTCTTCTTCGTACACCATGGTCTTATGGCTATTTTTTTACCCCCGATAGTGTGTGCACCAGTCAAGCATTTGAATCTCGAAGTACCTACAGGTCTCACTAGTGTTGAGGTAGATTTCTCCCCTTGTAGGGTAGTAGTAGCAGGTTGGTTGGCCGAGGATAAACGAGGGAGTGGTTTAGAGTAGGAAATCTTGTGGGTGGAAGTTGAAGGAGTCTGTGAATGGCTCTGGGTAGGAATATGGTGAGACAGGTCCTCTGTGGAGGGAGAGTAATTTTTATGTTCATCCTGGAGTAAATTTGGGGTTAGAACAAGAAAGGTGGTGGAGACCAGTGAAGAAGCCGGAAAGGTGGAGGAGCAGTTAGGTGGACATGAGGACCCATGTAGAGATAATTAAATCTTCATGCACCTGGAAAGCTCATCAATTGAGGTGAAGATACCCACACTATTCCATAGGGGCTCGTCAACAGCACCCATGAATGTGATGACCTCACCCTCCATCAGTGCATGTCTCGTGGAGGAAGGAGGATCTGCCACTAGTGTTCCACTTAGTTGTGTTTCATAGTGAGCAAGTGTAACAGTTTTAATGTAGATGTGGTATGTAGCATACCCCCGACCAGCAACAGGTCGGGGAATGCCACTACTCAGACACTCAACTTAGTTCTGACATCATATTGTAACACCCCAATATTCAACTGAGCTATGTCACGTAACTTGTTCTCATTTATATATGTATACACACACATGAATACATACATACTGAACTGCATGCAAATGAACATAAACACACAATGCTCTAGTGGAAGCTTCTCATACAAAACATAAACAAACAATTGTATTCTGTAAATATATGATTTCAAACTGAATTAACAATAAACAAAGACATGCAGCTTATACAGGGGTCTACCCTTAAACATATGGACAGTCATGCTCACACAAGCAATAAAACCCATAAAGTAACACATAAATGACAATGCAGCATGTAAATTCATCACATAACCAGTACTTATCTTAGTGAGAATGTCACCAACTGCGTGCATACCATACACGAACCTCCCAACCTTAGACTACATTGTTCATCAGTCTCAACAGTGAGTCACCCTCAAGCTGGGACTAGACTCCACCCGAGAAAGAGATTCCTAACCAGGCTATAGGTTCACAGTGAACCAGAAAGACTCCCTCTCAGGTGTTCACTCAACCACAGCCTACAACCTCTCCTTCCCCACATGCCTTTCCCACACAAGGAAGTGTGCCCCTTCTCTGCTCAACAATTCCTCGACTGCCCCACTTCCCTTCCAGGGCTTCAACAATAGGCCAGGACAGAAGTCTCAGATCACTGTAGTTGTAGTTTAGCACCTTCAAGAAATCGATCCCTAATAATTCTCTCACTCAGAGAATTTCTCATGGGCCTGAAAACCCGCCTCTTCAATCCCTCTCCCAAGATGATAGGAACACCAACAGGAATGGTTATCAATCTAGTCTGGTTACGGTGGTAGGAAGATACGAGGTAACTTAATGACTTTGTGAATGCTTCTAGAATAATGCTCTGTGATGGAAGGAATGATGGTCCGAAAATGATGGGTGAACAATGGCTAACCCCTCGGATGAACTAAGTCTCGACAATATGTATGCATGCCCCCAAATTGACACTTGTCATGTTGGAAGCTACTTTAGTACACTTGTCCCCAACTTTAGAACTTAGGATAAAATAATTATCCATACTTTATGTTCTAAGAAATGTTAATATAATATTCCTTTTTGGCTTAATCTCTCTCGCTTAGCCCTTTCCTTAACTTTTGGCCCTCCATTTCCCTAATTGGTCGAATCTAGTCCCCTTTCTCTTTTATCGTGGTTGGTCTGCGCGCAACGATGTATATTTTTTTATATTAATCATGAAACATATACAAAATAGGTGTTCTGGCCTTTAACATCTAGGCGTTCTGGCCTAATTCCAAAACATAAGCATTATGTCTTATAATACTGGCTCACTAGCCTATAACGCATATCATATACACAAAGATTCGTTGACCTTAATATTGCACTCACTTTAGTTACTGTGCTCGGTATCTGCTAACCTTAGGGTTGTGCACACTTTAGTTACTACACGCAGTGTCTTCTATCTTTAAGGTTGTACACACTTTAGTTACTGCATGTGGTATCCATAAATGTGCACACTACATCACTTTACTACGCAATATATGCGTGCACCATGTCATGAAAGGTGTATTACAAAAATGATGTATAAACAACTAACTAGCTCAAATATACTTGGATTACATTTACATTTGGGTTCAGCTGAGGGATGTTATAATCCCCCCCCTATTTATGCACTGTCCTCAGTGCATCATGTACCGATATACAACAAAATTTTCAATTTTTTTCAAAAAGATGTGGGTATTATGCCTGCATTGCATCCTCATGCTTCCAAGTAGCATCTTCAGGTCCGTACCAAGTCCATTGGACCTTTACAAACCCTATGGTTCGATTCCAGAGTTGTTTGATCTTCCGATCCAAAATGCACACTCGATGCACTTGGAAGGCGCATTTTTGCTCCACCTGAATAACATTCCAATCAATAACATGATTATCATTAGGTATGTATTTCTTTAGCAATGATACATGGAATACATTATGAACAGACATAGATGCAGGCAATGCAATCATATAAGCAACTGGACCAATCCTCTCTAGGATTTCAAATGGTCCACAAAATCTGGCTGCCAACTTGGCGCAGCTTCCCAGCTTCAGGGAACTCTTGTTAGCTTTCACTTTCAAGAAAACATGATCACCCACTTTGAATTCTCTATGGATTCTATTTTTATCAGCATAAATTTTCTGTCTGTCTTGGGCATCTTTCAAATTCTACTTAATTTTCAACATTTGGTCCTCCATCTCCTTGAGCAACTTTGGCCCAACTACTGTTCTATCAGCTGGATTATCCCAGCTTACTGGAGTATTGCACCTTCTACCGTAAAGTGCATCAAATGGGATCATCTTCAATAATGTCTGATACCCATTGTTGTAAGAAAGTTCTACTAAGTGTAGGTAGTCTTCCCATTTTGATGGCTTATCCATCACATACATTCTCAACATATCTTCTATCACTCTATTCACCCTCTCTATTTGTCCATCAGTCTCAGGATGGTAAGTTGTACTAAAGTTCAGATTCATTATGAATCCTTTGAACAATCCTTTCCAGAAATTCAAGGTGAATTTTAGATCTCTATCAGACACAATTGTTTTAGGAATTTCGTGCAATCGTGCCACTCCCTTCATGAAAATATCAACAACATCTATTGCTTTTTGAGTAGTTTTTAGTGGAATAAAATGAGCAACTTTTGTAATCTTGTCCACCACTACCATAATTGAATCATGCAAATTGCATGTTCTGGGCAATCCCGTAATAAAATCCAATGTCACCACTTCCCACTTCCATTTAGGAATGGGCAAAGGTTGCAGCAATCTTGTTGGGTGCCTATGCTTTGTTTTAACTTTTTGGCATTCCATACACCTAGCGATGTATTCTTCAATTTCTCTCTTCATACCTCGCCAAAAGTATTGGCTCTTGACCGCTGCTACAGTTTTCTGATATACAGGGTGCCCTGCATAAGGAACATTATGCATCTCGTGCAAAATTATACGTTTCAAGTCCTGGACATTTGGTAAAAAAAAAAATTTCCTGTGCAGCAGTATTCCATCTACTCCCAACTTAAAAATATCCATCTTCTGTGGTATCTTACCTTGCTGTAGTTTTGCTATCAATTCTTTGTATTGCAGGTCCATATTTGAAGCCTCCAGAATTTTTATTTTAACATTAGTTTGATACATGTTGATGGTTGTAGCATGAAGCTCATTCACCCTCCTGCTGAGTGCATCCACCACTTTATTTTCCTTCCCCTTTATATGCTTTATATCAAAGTCATATTCGCTTAGAAATTCTAACCATCTGCTTTGTCTAGCATTTAGATTTGGCTGATCAAATAAATATTTCAAACCATTGTGGTTTGTTCTTAGCTCAAACCTTTTTCCCATGAGACAGTGTCTCCATTTCCTTAGGGCATGCACTATGGATGCCAACTCCAAATCATGAGTGGCATAGTTTCTTTCATGCTCTTTCAACTTCCTTGATTCATAACATATCACAAATCCATTGTGACTGAGGACTCCACCAAGTCCTTCATTGCATGCATTGGTGCATACAATGAAATCTTCATTTAGGTCTGCAATCCTTAGTATTGGAGCACTTGTCAATAATTGTTTCAAATGTTGGAAAATCCTTTCATAGTTCGACGTCCACTGAAACTTCATACCCTTTCTTTGCAAGGAAGTGATTGGGTGTGCTATCTTTGTGAATCCTCAAATGAATCTCCTGTAGTAGCTTACAAGGCCCATGAATGATCTGACCTCTGTCACATTCTTTGGTGCTGACCATTCTCTAATGGATTCAATCTTCTTAGGGTCTACTACTATCCCATCTTTTGAGATGATATGCCCCAAATAATGAATTTGCTTTTGATAAAATGAGCACTTGATCAATTTGGCATACAAATGATACTCCCTTGATACTTGCAACACCATCCTCAAATGATGTTCATGCTCTTCTTCTGTCTTAGAGTATATAAGAATGTCATCCAAAAAGACAATGACAAATTTGTCTAAATATTCTCGAAAAACACCATTCATTAAGCACATGAAAACAACTGGTGCATTTGACAACCCAAATGACACCACTATGAACTCATAATGAACATACCTTGTCCTAAAGGTGGTCTTGTTGATATCTTCATCCTTAATCCTTACCTGATGGTATCCCGATCTGAGATCTATCTTTGAGAAGATCTTTGCATCCTTCAATTGATCAAAAAGATCATCGATCCTTGGTAGAGGATACTTGTTCTTTACAATCACTTTATTCAACTATCTGAAGTCAATGCACAATATTAACGTTCCATCTTTCTTTTTCACAAACAAGAATGGGGCACCCCAAGGTGCTACACTTGGGCATATATACCCCTTTTTCAGAAGTTCTTCAAGCTGCATTTGCAACTCTTTAAATTATGGTTTCCTCATTCTGTAAGGAGTCTTTGACATGAGAGCTGCTCCTGGTGACAGATTTATAGAAAAATCAAGGTCTCTCCTTGAGGGTAGTCCTGGTACTTCCTTGAATACATCTTCAAACTCTTTCAGGACTGCATAATCCTCCAAATTTGGCACCTTGTCTTTAGGTGTCTCCTCCATATGAACTGCAAATATTTCACATCCTCTTCTATAACATTTCTTTAGCTGCAATGCTGAAATTTATCTAACAGTTACTACCCTGGGAATTCCTTGCACTTTCCTTTGGTTTCCTTCTTCATCCAAGCAAGTGAATGCTTTGTTATGACAATCCAATAGAGCATGACGTGGGTCCAACCAATCCATCCCAATTAGACAGTCATAGGAACCTAAAGGTAAGATATTCAAATCTGCCTTGGTGTTCAGTCCATTCATGTCCATGGGACATGACTTAATCATCTCATTAACCTTTCTTTTGGCTCTTATAGCCAACTGTACCAACAAAGATTTTCCATGCTTTCTTCTTGGCAATTGCAAACTTTCTACCATCTTAGGGTCTATATAACTATGACTAGCTCTTGAATCAATTAAAATATCAATGGTTTGGCTGTTAATCATACCTTCCACTTCAATCATGTGTGAATGATATTTTTCTTGCTTGTTATCTAGGGCTGCATAGATCCTTGGCACATTTCTATCCATGTCCTCCATTGTTTCATCTTGTTGTACATTATAAACAGTCCTTCATTTTTCACCTATGTGAGGACAATCTCTAAATATGTGATCTTTTTTACAACCCCAACATTGAATAGGTGGTTGCCTTGGCCTTTGGCCTTCTGCCTCTATCGTTTTAGGGTCTTTAGAAGTTGGTGGTCCCTGTGGACTATTTCTGAAGAATGATGGTTTAAATCCTTTCTTCCTATGATCCACCTTGAACTTCTTTTTGTCTTCTCAATCTTTTTGGAAAGTTGGTCTTGCTTTCTGCTGATCATATAGAAATTTAGCTCACCGTATGGTCTCTTCCAATGTCTTGGGATCATCATATTGTATTTTTTCACTGATGAATGATGGAAATCCACTCAAATACCTTTGAATTTTAACGGTTTCATCCTTGATGAAGAAGACATACTTTAGCAGTTCTAGGAATCTTCTTTCATATTCATCTATGGTCATGCTTCCAAGTTTGAGTTCAAAGAACTCTTTCATTTTCTTGTCATAATAACTCTTAGTCAAGTATTTCTTCTCAAAATACTTCTTAAATTCCCTCCAAGTAACGCTCTTCTCTTTAAGGTGTTGTACCTGCACAAGTTGATCCCACCACATGAATGCCTTTCCTTTGAGTTGATATATGACAATTCTACCCTCTGCATGAGAAGAATAATTTTGTAATTGAAAATACTTTCTCATGCCCAGCAACCATGTTTCTGCGTCTTCATCCTTCTTGCACTCACCATCAAATGTAGGAGGTTTGATTTTGTTCATTTATCCTCGTAGTTCATCCACCCCAAACCTTGTATGTTGTCTATCAGGGAATGGACTTGTGCTGCTACCTGCTCTTTTATTGGAATGCTTCGGGGAGTGATGGTGGCATCTGCTAACATTTCTTGTTTTCTTTTTCTCATTCGAAGGTTTGTGACTTCCATATTTGCTTGAGTCACTTTATTTTTCCAATTTCTTTTCTATTATGTTCAGGCTTTGCAATAACTTCATGTTGAATTCATCCTTCTTCTCTTTGGCTCTCATAAGACTTTCATTATCAGTTTTATGGCTTTGTACATCCTTTTGCAAATTTTTAATGGTCTCTACCATATTCAGGTTTTCATTCATTTCCTCTCCATGTCCATTGGAGTTTATTCCTTCAATGTCCAAATGGACATTCATCCCTCTGCTCTCATCCTGTTGACTATAATTTCCCCATGTCTCTTCCATTCCTATGGATTCGGTACTTGATCTGATCTGATCTACTTGTTGTTAACTCTGTAAAATGTGCAACCATTAAAACTTATTAGGTTAACTAAATCAACAATCCACGAGAATATGAACTATTTCAGCTCAATAAATATATCAGAACTATCCTTTCTGATTTCTTAGTGTTGCCACAATGACAATTCTTAGACAAGACCCAAGTTTTGAGAACTTAGCAAGAACTACATCATCGCGCAGAGATACATCGGCGAAAGGTGTTTTGTTGAAACCACTTTTGCATAAGTTACGATGTCACATGCTTCAATATGTCAAATCCACCATTCATGGGATGGGTGACGGTTAGTTAGATCACCCCGTCTCATTCGCTCGTACATCATATCCATTTGAAGTTAGGTAAATTCCACCATGTAACGAACTCAAAAATTGTAATCATTTGAAATGGATTAGCCGAGCATGGTAACCCATTGCACTTGTGCGCAAGTCTTTCAGGGATTCATGATTGAGGCTCTATAATTACCAATTCTCGGGTATGGAAGAATCATCTTATCCATCAATGAGTAGTCTCCAAACTGGTTCGAACTTCTCATCTCTGCAAAAGTATTCTAGTGTCCACAAAACTGAGGTATATGGACCCAGTTAAATCCAATGAGATTGGTTATTTGGGCAACATGTTAAATTTTCCTGTGAGTACGAAGGAAAAGGTAGTCACGCAAATATTGGTGACTAAATTTCACACAGTACCTGTTACTGATTCA
>JASDQU010237950.1:2097-16877 GCA_032191745.1 Picea mariana | reverse complement strand
TTTATGTCGGCTTTAGGCCATTAGTTGTAATTATACCTCCTAGTCTCCTATATATACCAATTAGACATTTTCATTTTGAATCATCTTGTACTTCAACATTTAAGTGGGGTAAAAGGAGGTTGCCCCCTTGAAGAGGCTTATTATTTGAAATTATCTCTTTTTCAAGGCATTGAGTACTTTTTATGAGGTTTTTCTATGCTATATTGATGTTTGGTTATTAACAGACATCATTTGTACTGATGTTGACGTCAACAGTACAAATGTTGACTCATCCCTGCTGACTAGGCTAGGTTGACCAAAACTTTGACCACTTATATCTTTTGATCCGTAACTTTGTTTGAGGAGCCATTTGCACCATTGGAAATATTGCGACACACTCTTTGCGATCATTCTGTTTTAGTTGAGTTTTGGGAACTTCGATTTTTTTCACTTTTCTACTTGCTAAAGCCATTTTGAACATCCTGGGACACTTCTGAAACTTCTGTGATGTTCCCTAGATCCATCCGGATTATGCTTCCTAACTGAAAGGAATTTTGGTCCCCAAAATTCATTACATTAATTTTCATGTCAATTAGACATACAATAAGAAACCCATACCTAAACTACCTCACAAGGCCTAACAATATCAACATTTGCTAAGAAAAAGAAGTGATATCAACAATTATCACTTTTACACAATACTCTTCTACGGGGTTTGAATCGCAACATGTGATTTACAAAATATGGCCACTCTCGACTAAATAAAGGATTTTCCCCATTTGTTCAACCATTTTTTCGAACATGTCCTCTTTACTGAGTTGTTCTTTCTCTAGTAGTTGGTCTTCTCCTAGTGGAAGATTTTCTTGTAGCACTTCCTGACTGGTTGTCTCCCTCAGAGGTGTCTTCCTGGTCTTCTTGTCCCTATTTGGACGTATATCTGAATGTAAGGCCCAACAAGTGGCCTCATGATGCCCATCTCTACTACAATGGTTGTAATAGCCTTTCTCCTTTAGAGGCACATTCCCCTGCTCTTTTCTCTGTGTGGAAAGAAATATTTCATCCTCATCCTTCTCATGGTTTCCATAACCTTCATGCACAAGGATTTTCTCTTCCAACATTAGGACACTGCATGGTTATTCAATCCACATAAAGTGCATGGTATTTGATTCCAAAAGCTATGTCTTATATGATTAACATGCTTATAATCACATGGCATTTTAGAGTTTCAAGATTTCTTATACCTTGGTGAGTTTCCTATGGAGTTAGACCGGCAAGAAGAGTTGGCCTCAACTTTGTCATTGTAACACCCTGTTTCCCCCAGTCTATAAAAATAACTATACTGGCCAAGTAATTGTGGCAAACTCAGATATGTGAATGTATGATGCAAATGGACCTTGTGGAGAAGGTCGATGAATGTAAATATATATATATATATATTGCAGAATTGTTGAAAGGGGAACGTGCTGAAAAAGAGACCACGATGGCTGAAGAAAGGTGGTGCAAGGCACCTGGGATGGTGGTTTTAAATTCCACCAACAAACCAATATCGTATTTGGTCTTCACTGGATCGGAGAACTAAGAGTGGCTCGCTGGCCCGAATTAAATGTCTCACATTAAATGTCTTGCAGGTCAGTAGGTAGATGGCTCCTCAGGAATTAATGAGGGATGGGGGAAGTGAACTGCCCATCTGTAGGATCCTTAGGCCTAACCAGTGTGAGGAAAGTTGTGCCACACGCAACCTCGCAAGAGGTAAAAGGCATGAGGGAGAAGCGAAGGGGCATACACGAGGCAAAGAGGAAAAACTCTGGCGATATGCAGAGTGAGTGATAGCGGAGAGGAAGGAGAGTAACCTTTGCTCTCGGTCACTAGAAAACTGAGACACAGTCTCGCAGCATTGTGGTCTCAGCTCGGGGGTGGCTAGTGGTAAATCTATTGGGAGTCGCTGAGCCTACGGTTGGGTGGAAATGAGCACCCCTCTCAGTAGTTGCAAGCACCTTTGGTGTTTTTCTGATAAGTGTTTTTCCTCTGGCATCTTGAAATATATATATATTCTGACATTTATGCTTATAAGTTGTGAAATTGTGAATGATTTCAGTGTAAGAATGTCATATGGTGCTTTTATTAGTACTGGTAGATGCATGTTTATAATGGAAAGGCTATGTATGGCTTATGTTTTCATAAATCACTATTTATATGCATACTGATCTAATTTAGACTTCACATCTGGTTCTTGGGAGAGAGATACCCTTATATGCCTCAGATAGTACCCTGGGTAAACCTCCCCATAGAGATACCCTCCTTGAAAATCTCATCAAGAACCTGGAAAAAGGATTTGAAGGCGCCAAGTCTTAGTAACCCTGCACGAGGAGGAATGATCCTCTTGAAATCCCGAGATGGAATCTTAGGGATAAGTANCTAGAAAATCTCATCAAGAACCTGGAAAAAGGATTTGAAGGCGCCAAGTCTTAGTAACCCTGCACGAGGAGGAATGATCCTCTTGAAATCCCGAGATGGAATCTTAGGGATAAGTATCATTTGACGGGCGAGATCCTATCGGAATATCTACGGTCACTTACGGTCGTTAGATTGGAAGGAGAAGAGGGGGAGTTAAATTCCTTAACCCCTTTCCTTTGTTTTCATGAGTAGCGAAGAGACCAGGACCGTCAATCCCTAAGGTCCATAAGAATATCTGGACTGTTGGTTTTTCCACATCCAGAGAGCAGTGGGAGAGCGCGTGGTATTGGGAATGATCTGAACCATCAGATCTTAGCTAGAAAACCCAATAGTCGTTGGATCTATAGGGAGATATGTGAGGGTTAAGCCCTTGTGAATAGGGGTGAAAGTCCCAAAATAGATCTGAACCGTCAGATCTTAGCTATAAAACCTGACAGTCGTTGGATCGGTCAGGAGATACATGAGGGTTAAACCCCCAGTGAATAGGCGCAAAATCCCTAAAATAGATCTGGACCATCCGATTAAAGGAGGCCACGTGTCGCTAGATTACACATTTTGGGAAATCGGGAATCAAGGATTCGGTAGTCCTATTGACAAGAGGTCGAGCTCTCGTCGAGATAAGTCCTGATGGGAATAAGACGGTGTTCATATGAGAAGTGGTCATATGGGCCAAGGCTTATCCCAGAGGGATAATTGCTAATCGAAGCCTGTTCAACACTTCAGTGTTTCAGTACCCGGAATATCGAAGGGTATGTTTCCCTTGTGCTCACAAGTCCCGAAATCCATACTTGTGAACTCCCGAAATGCTAGCATGGGGATTAAGTCTCGATTAATAGACAAGATCCTTTTGGTGAATTTTGAGGTCTATGAAAATCATTAGATGTGGGGGAAGGAATGCGGATGATAGTTCCTCGATCCCTCCCAGCCTTTGAAAATGATGAACGGACATGATCCTTTTGGAGGATCTAGAGTCTGTGACGATCGTTATATCTGAGGAAGAGATGTCGGTGTTAAGTTGAGGCACAAATGTGCATTGGATAAGTCGTGAGAATATCTGGACGGCTAGAGTCCACACGCCCAGATCTACGGCTGAGGCTTCATTTCGAAGCCCCCTTGTCATTCTGCCTTTAGCGGTGAGGGGGGGGTCTGGAATCGGATGTGCATCTCTTGAACGGTCGAGATCAAAGTGCCTAGATCAACGGTGCTCAGGTGGATTCCAGACCCCCCTTGCCTTTCTGCCTTTAAAGGGGGGGGTCTGGAATGGTGTGGTGTTTGAAGTGGAGCCCCCTCCTGTCACATTGCCCTCCATGTCGAGTTTCCCCCTTGCCACATGTACTCCACTCAACCGCGCAACAGGGCCCGTTCCTATTGGCCACTTGCTAGCCCTGTCGGGATTCAGCGTTTGAAGAGTCGAACGATTCAACACTCCTGTAGTGCTAAGTCATAAAATTTGAAGAGACACCATACCTATTTGACCTGTGGCCGTGACCCATGATCACATGGGAGTAGACGAGGGAAGAGCTAGCTTATGCTAGGCCTCCATAGAATATTTTGGGGGTGCTAATTTTCAAGAAATAGGCGAAAATTTTATATCGTCATAGTGGGTGTGTGACAAATTGGTATCAGAGCATGGTTACAGCACTTGGCCTACTTGGGGCTCATGAACGAGTTGTGCATAAGTTCCATTCAAAACACTCCTAAAAGGAGTAACCCTCTATCTTAAACCTTCTTAGATTAAAAAAGGATCAAAGATTGAAAACGAGAACCCGACTGTGTATGTATGTGAAAGAGTTATGAATTATGCATGGGTTATAAAAATGTATCTAACTATTGAATAACAACCAACGTTTGTCCTCTTCACCCAAGCGGACGATCAGCCACATGAATTTACAGACGCAGAGAATGGTGACTCACCAAGAGGTGGGAGAGGGCTCCCACAATAGAGACGAAGAGCCTGACGAGAGAAGGGCAATAGGGACCTGTCCAAATCTAGATAAGACTGTGAGGAGTCTCATGGTCGAATTACAAAGCTACAAGGCCGATAATGAAAGGATGATGAAAGAACAAGAAAAACAAACTGAAATTAATGCAATTTTACTGTAGAGCTTATCTGACCTACAACAACAAATGCAGCATGAACCCGAGATACAGAAACATGGTCATATCAGTGGCCACACTGAGAGGAGAACCTCAAGGAAGGTCCACCCCAGAGGTAAAGGACTAGTGCCGGACGATTCCTCGGAGAAGGAAGCTGGTGACTCAGAGGGATCTTCCAGCAGCAGAACCAGTTCTTATTCCCAAAGAAAACAGAAGAAGCAAAAACTCTCCAAGGGTCACAGATTTGAGGAATTAAGAAAATCCAAACCACCCTTCTTCATTGGTGAGATAAAGAAGGGAGAGGAAGCAGAGGCCTGGCTACTTGGACTAAAGAAGTACTTCAGAGTCCCNGTTGGAAAAATATTTCGACGAGAAGACTAAAGAGTTTTATGAACTCAAACTGGGGCAACTCACTATAGAGGAATATGTCAACAAATTCCTCGATTTGTTGAGGTATGTGCCTTATATAAAAGTAGAAAAGGCAAAGGTGAAATGCTTCATCAACGGACTACCCAAGGACTATTGGAACAAAATTGAATTTGATGAGCCAAAGAACCTTGAAGGTACTATTTGAAAGGAAACATATTGTCATGAACAGTATGGACATTGATCAGAACCTCGTGAAGGATGGAAACCAAAGAATAGTTCAAGATTTCAGAAAAATGGGATTAAATCCCCAGGATTTAAGAACTACAAGAATAACCCCAGAATGAACTTTCCAGCACAGAGTGTACTCCAGCAGAACTTTCCCTCATCAGGCGGAAATAAAACTTCTGGACCTACACCAGTAAAGACTGATAACCCAAAGAGAGAACCCTTGAAATGTTGGGGTTGCGGAGAAGAACATCTCCTAAGATATTGTCCACACCGACAACAGAATAGTCGGAGGATTTATAACGTCTAGGAAGCTACTACCGTCAATAATGTGGCCAGGAGTGTGCCGTAGATTTATGTAGCCTTGGATAATAACCAATCTGACCATCAAGCTTCAATGGTGGAAATAGAAGGTATGATTTCCAACCATCTAGCGTCTATTTTGATTGAACTTGGTTCAATATTGAGTTATATAGCCCGTAAAGCTGTTGATAAGTGTAAACTACAGCCTCACAAAAACACAAAGCCATGGTTGGTAAATTTAGCCACTGACACTAAGAGAAGGGTAGTAGAGGTCATACCAGCATGCCAATTGATGTTGGGTGAATTTCCCACCCAAGCAACCCTTAACATATTACCCCTAGGATCATATGATCTATTGATTGGTATGGACTGGCTAGCTGCCCATAAAGCCATATTGGAATATTACCATAAAACCTTAGAATGTGTGAACAAAGAAGGAAAAAGAATAACCCTTCAAGGGATCCAAAAACCTGTCTCGGTGAGACAAATATCAGCTCTACAAATGAGAAAGTATTGTCGAAAGGGATGTCCCCTATATGCAATACCGGTGTTGGAAACAATAGAAGGTGACAAACCCATCCTTGAAGATCACCCTACCCTGAGAGAATACAGAGATGTGCTTCCAGAAGAGGTACCAGGTCTACCTTCGAGAAGAGACATTGACTTCTCGATAGAGCTTGCACCAGGAGTGGTTCTGGTGTCTAGGACACCCTACCGGATGAGCACACCTGAGTTAGTTGAACTCAAATTGCAATTGAAAGAAATGATGGATAAGGGTTATATTCGACCCAGCGTGTCTCCATGGGGAGCACCAGTCATGTTTTTGAAGAAGAGGGATGGCACCCTTAGACTGTGTATATATTATAGACAACTCAATAAGGTAACCATAAAGAACAAGTACCCCTTTCCCAGGATCGATGATTTGTTTGATCAATTGGGAGGTGCATCTATTTTCTCAAAGATTGAATTGAGGTTGGGATACCATCAAGTCTGAATCAAGGGTGAAGACATCCATAAAACTACTTTCCGGACATTGTATGGTCACTATGAGTTTGTGGTAGTGCCATTTGGGTTAACCAATGCCCCTTCCACTTTCATGTGCTTGATGAACAATGTACTCAATAAATTTCTAGATAAATTTGTGTTAGTTTTTATTGATGACATATTAATCTACTCTAAGAATAGAGAAGAGCATGAAGAGCATCTTATACTTGTGCTGCAAGTTCTAAGAGAACATCATGTCTATGCTAAATTCAACAAATGTGACTTCTTCCAGAAGAAAATACATTACTTGGGTCATGTTTTGTTCAAAGAAGCAGTAGCAGTAGACCCTGACAAAATAAGGTCTATCATGGAATGGCCTACCCCGAAGGATGTTTCAGACATCATATCCTTTATGGGATTGCGGGATACTATAGGAGATTCATAAAGGGATTCTCCAATATTGGTTATCCAATCACTGCCCTCCAGAAAAAGGGGACAAAATTCCTGTGGACACACAAATGTGAAGAGAGATTTCAAACCCTGAAACATCTACTGACCCATGCACCCATGTTGAAAATCGTTGACCTAGAAGCTGACTTCCTCGTGTGCAAAGATGCTTGTAAGGAAGGGCTCAGAGGAGTCCTTGTGCAGAAAGGAAGTGTGATCTGCTATGAATCCCAAAAATTGAATGAGCATGAAGTCAACTATGTGATGCATGATCTAGAACTGGCTGCCATAGTGCATGCCTTGAAAATGTAGAGGCATTACCTCCTAGGAAGGAAATTTGTACTTATGACAGATCACTGTCGATTGTGATATTTGTTTGACCAACCAAATATCAATGCCAAACAGGCTATATGGATGGCCCTCCTTAGCAAATTTGATTTCAAAATCAAACACATTAAAGGAAAATAAAATAGGGTTGTCGATGCCCTTAGCAGAAGCATGAAAACAATTCACCTGGCAGTGGTGAGTACCTGTGAAACAAATGTCATGGAAAGGGTCAGCAATGCACAAGAGACAGATCCCTTCATCTAGACAGTGACCCTATACCTACAACAAGAACCCGTCGGAGTAAAATATGAAGGATACCAGATGACCGAAGGAGGTCTTCTCACTTACAGAAATATATTGTATGTTCCAAATTGTGACGACTTGAAGAGGTTCATTATGGATGAGCTACACAAAAGACCCTATACTGGTCACCCAGGATACCAGAAAATGATCACTGCCACTAGGAAACAATTTTATTGGCCTAGATTGAAGAAAGACATAGTCGAATACTTGGCCAAATGCATAGAGTGCCAACAGGTTAAAGCAGAACATCGACACGCAACAGGACTAATGCAACCTTTACCAATCCCAGAATGGAAATGGGAGACCATCTCCATGGATTTCATCACTGGATTACCAACATCGACCAAACAGAACGACGCCATTATGGTAGTGGTGTATAAATTGAGAAAGTATGCTCATTTCATTCCTGTCAAATCGACTTGCAAAGCAATCGACATCACCCAGGCATTCATGAAAGAGATATTCAAACTGCATGGTATTCCAAAAGAGATCGTGTCTGACAGAGACACGAAATTTACTTCCAACTTTTGGAAATCACTTATGGCTGGTTTAGAAACCAAGTTGTTGTTTAGCACTGCCTATCACCCTCAAACCGATGGGCAGGCAGAAAGAGTGAACCAAGTATTAGAAGACATGTTAAGAATGCATGTAATGCATCAACCCAGGAAATGGGAAGACTACCTTCCATTGGTATAATTTGCCTACAACAACGGCTACCAAGAATCCTTAAAGATGAGTCCCTTCGATGTCCTCTATGGTAGGCCATGTAACACTCCAATCAGCTAGAGTAATCTTGTAAACAAGATTTCTTTTGGACCCAGCATGTTGAAAGAAATGGAACAACAAGTGACTCAGATAAAGCAAAATATGAAGGTCTCTCAAAACCGGTAGAAAAGTTATGCTAACCAAAAGAGAACTCCAAGAAAGTTCAAAACGGGAGACCATGTATATCTCAGAATTAGGCCCAAAAATAGTTCTATGGAAATGGGAGCTTGTGCCAAATTGGCACCTCGATATTGTGGACCCTTCAAGGTTCTAGATAGAGTGGGACCTATGGCCTATAGGCTAGCACTTCGTCCCACAGTCAAAGCACATAATGTTTTCCATGTCTCATTATTGAAGAAATATGTACATGATGCTAACCATGTAATTGATTGGTATGTGATTCAGGTGGAATCGGAGGGAGAATTTCTACCAGAGCCTCAATGCATATTGGACAAAAAGGAAACCCCGCTCTAGAACTGAACCATTGCACAGGTCAAGGTGCAGTGGAGACATTTTGGCCCAAATGAGGCTACATGGGAAATGGAGGATGCCATGAAATAGGCATATCCAATTTTGTTTACTTATGTACATACATATCATGTTGATAGATAAGAACATTGAGGATGATGTTCCTTTAAGGGGGAGGGAATTGTAACACCCTGTTTCGCCCAGTCTATAAAAATAACTATACTGGCCAAGTAATTGTGGAAAACTCAGAGATGTGAATGTATGATGTGAATGAACCTTGTGGAGAAGGTCGATGAATGTAAATATATATATATGTATAAATTGCAGAACTGCTGAGAGGGGAACGTGCTAAAAAAGAGACCATGATGGTTGAAGAAAGGTGGTGGAAGGCACCTGGGATGGTGGCGTTAACTTCCACTAACAAACCAATACCGTATTTGGTCTTCACTAGACCAGAGAACAAAGAGTGGCTCGTTGGCCTGAATTAAATGTCTCACATTAAATGTCTCGCAGGTCAGTAGGTAGATGGCTCCTCAGGAATTAATGAGGGATGGGGGAAGTGAACCGCCCATCCGTAGGAGCCTCAGGCCTGACCACTGCAAGGAAATTCACGCCACACGCAACCTCGCAAGAGGTAAAAGGCATGAGGGAGAAGCGAAGGGGAATATGCAAGGGGAAGAAGAAAAAATATGGAGATATGCAGAGTGAGTGATAGCAGAGAGGAAGGAGAGTAACCTTCGTTCTCAGTCACTGGAAAACTGAGACACAGTCTCACAGCATCGTGGTCTCAGCTCAGGGGTGGCTAGTGGTAAATCCACTGGGAGTCACTGGGGCTACGGTTGGGTGGAAACGAGCACCCCTCTCAGCAGTTGCAAGCACCTCTAGCATTTTTCTGATAAGTGTTTTGCCTCTAGTATCTTGAAATATATATATATTCTGACATTTATACTTATAATCTATGAAATTGTGAATGATTTCAGTGTACGAATGTATGTATGGTGTTTTGATCAGTATTGGTAGATGCATATTTATAATGGAAAGGCTACGTATGGCTTATGTTTTCATAAATCGCTATTTATATGCATATTCATCTAATTTAGACTTTACGTCTGGTTCTCAGGAGAGAGATACCCTTATCTGCCTCAAATAGTACCCTGGGTAAACCTCCCCATAGAGATACCCTCCTTGAAAATATCATCAAGAACCTGGAAAAAGGATTTGAAGGCGTCAGGTCTTTGTAACCCTGCACAAGGAGGAATGATCCTCTTGAAATCCTGAGATGGAAGCTTAGGGATAAGTATCGTTTGACGGACGAGATCCTGTTGGAAGATCTACGATCACTTACGACTGTTAGATTGGAAGGAGAAGAGGGGGCGTTAAATGCCTTAACCCTTTCCTCTGTTTTCATGAGTAGTGAATAGATCGGGACCGTCGATCCCTAAGGTCCGTAATAATATCTGGACCGTTGGTTTTTCCACGTCTAGGGAGCAGTGGAAGAGTGCATGGCATTGGGACTGATCTGAACCATTAGATATTAGCTAGAAAACCCAACAGTCGTTGGATCTGTAGGGATATATGTGAGGGTTAAGCCCACGTGAATAGGAGCAAAAGTCCCGAAATAGATCTGAACCATCAGATCTTAGCTAGAAAACCCGACAGTCGTTGGATCTGTCAGGAGATACACGAGGGTTAAACCCCCAGTGAATAGGTGCAGAAGCCCCGAAATAGATCTAGACTATCCGATTAAAGGAGGCCACGTGTCGCGAGATTACCCATTTTGGGAAATCGAGAATCGGGGATTCAGGAGTCCTATTGACAAGAGGTCGAGCTCTCGTCAGGATAAGTCCCGACAGGAATAAGACGGTGGTCATATGAGAAGTGGTCATATGGGCCAAGGTTTATCCGAGAGGGATAGTTACTGATCAAATCCTGTTCAACACTTTGGAATTTCGGTACCTAGAATACCAAAGGGTATGTTTACCTTGTGCTCACAAGTCCCAAAATCCAGACTTGTGAACTCCCAAAATGATAGCACGGGGATTAAGTCTCGATTAACAGACGAGATCCTTTCATTGAATCCTGGGGTCTGTGACAACCATTAGATGTGGGGAAAGGAATGTTGATGATAGTTCCTCGATCCCTCTCAGCCTTTGCAAATGATGAATGGACATGATCCTTTTGGAGGATCCAAAGTCTGTGACGATTGTTAGATTTGAGGAAGAGATGTCTGCGTTAAGTTGAGGTGCAAATGCGCATTGGATAAGCGGCGAGCAGATCTGGATGGCTAGAATCCACGTGCCCAGATCTACAGCTGAGGCTTCATTTTGGACCCCCCTTTTCGTTCTGCCTTTAGCGGTGAGGTGGGGGGTCTGGAATCAGACGCGCATCTCTCGAACGGTTGAGATCAAAGCGCCTAGATCAATGGTGCTCAATTGGATTCCGGACCCCCCTTACCTTTCTGCCTTTAAAGAGGGGAGGTGTCCGGAATGGTGTGTTGTGTGAAGTGGGGCCCCCTCCTATCATGTCACCCTCTGTGTCGAGTTTCCCCCTTGCCACCTATACTCCACTCAACCGTGCGACAGGGCCTGTTCCTATTGGCCACTCACTAGCCCTGTTGGGATTCGACGTTTGCAGAGTCGAACGATTCGACACTCCTGTAGTGCCGAGTCGCAAAACACGAAGAGATTCCATACCTATTTGACCTGTGGTCATGACCCACAATCGCATGGGAGAAGATGAGGGAAGAGCTAGCTTGCGCTAGGCCTCCATAGAATATTTTAGGGGCGCTGATTATTAAGAAATAGGAAAAAAAATTATATCGCTATAGTGGGTGTGTGATAGTCATTATGATGGTCATCTATCCCTAGAGATGTCTCGAATCCTTGATCATGAGAAGTTGTGATATTGGCCTGCACTGAGTCAATTTCATCTCTTGATGAACTGTTGACCTATGGAGTCTCAGTGACTGTCCTGGGGTCTTCTTCCCGAATTCTTTTGGAGATTTCTCCAATATCCTTTGGTACATAGCCTATCCCAACATATCGAGGCCAAACCATTGTCTCGATGGGATCCATAATACCTTGCCCATTGGTTCCAAGGCCGCCTCCTTCATATACCATTTTTCTCATCAAATTTAAGCCGATGCAAGAAGCATGTTGTTCAAGAATTTCAAAAGAATCATCAGCATTAATCAAGAAAGGAACTACACATGGTTTATTTACCTCCACCTCAAACTAGGACCCTTGGTCTTCTTCTTGAGATGTGTCTAGTTGTTCCTGGTGAGAAGGATTAGTGGAAGATGCTTCTAGGAATCCTCCTTGGTTTTTGGATGCATGAAGCTCATCTTCATTTGTTTGAAAAAGTGTGCATGCATTTGCACTATCATGATCGCACTCATAACCGGTGAAGTTTCCATGGTCACAAGATGGTCGTATCACCATGTCATTCATAGATCCTTCCTTTGTCTGCATATTCATGGATTTCAACTTCTCTTGCAACCTTTGGTTCTCTTCTTCTGCAACATGCAACAATGTATTCAATCCATCATTCTCTTCTTGAATCATTTGGTTGAGCTCTTGAAGCTCATCGAACCAAGACTATTTTGGTGACTTTTCCATCCTTAGCTTCAACACCTGCAATCAGTATCAAGCTTTCTCTGAACCCACATGATCTGAACCTGAGAGTGATAAGTTTCCAATAATTGGTTGATTATGTCACTCCTTCAAAAGGTTCAATTATGGATCTTTTTACTTGAGCAATTTGCAATTAAAGGTAAAGTTGAAGTCGTATGCACTTGAATTTGAAGTGAATAAAACCTCTTTAGTTTTCCTTATGTGCGATATGCCATTCTTGCATTTAACATACTATGTGTGGAAATTCATGGAAAAACAACATAAGAACATAATACACATAATGGATATGACACTTCCCTTGATAACGAAGTTCACCCGGTGTGGGCTACCTCTTAGGGTCATGCTCCAAAGCCTGACCGCTTTATTCTCCTCATTGTAATGATGTCTCTTCTTTACAAGTTGTAAGGCCAAAGTCTCTTTTCAGTGACGACAACAAGAGATCATAATGTCATCAAGAATGTATACGTCTTCACAAGTTCTCATACTCATAGGCATCCGTGATGTTGACATGGACATCATTCCCACATACTCAATACATAAAAAGAAGAAGAATAAAATATGACCCCCATCAATATGGAGCCATCAAAAGAATTAGATTTTTTGCTCATATCCAAGCATAAATAT
Organism: Picea mariana; assembly: GCA_032191745.1. Classification (NCBI taxonomy): domain Eukaryota; kingdom Viridiplantae; phylum Streptophyta; class Pinopsida; order Pinales; family Pinaceae; genus Picea; species Picea mariana. The sequence goes on along the minus strand of JASDQU010237950.1, from coordinate 3,900 downwards.
ACATCCCATACAAAAATCCTGAAACCATGAGATTAGAACTGCTTCATTTTCCACTTATCATGCAAGTGCCACAAATTCTCTGTTACATATAACTAATTGGTTTTATGTGGAAGACAAGAAGAAAATAATAGATAGAAGGAAAAATTTGATCTTTTTTCCTTGATGTAGCCTCTCTATGCTCCTTCAGACCTCTAACACACATGCTATGATGCAACATTTAATGACAGAACAACATAATGAAAAGCATGCTTACATTGGATTCTCCATAACTTAGCTTGCTTATCTGAATCTCTACTACCAAAACAGACCTCTTCATTGGATTCGCGTCGTCGAGTCACCTAAAAATGACTGTCAAATCGTCTCCATCCGAGTCAGACACTTTCAAGCCTAAGAGACACCTCTGCCTTGGTTATCGTGCCATTGCCTCTGCAATAAATGACTCATTCTGAAGTTAATATACACAAGTTTTTCTCAGATCGGAAAACTAACACCACCACTACGTTCGTGGCATATTTTTACCCAAACAGTGACTGTCTCCACGCATCGATCCGAGTCGGACACTTTCAGACCCAAGAGGCACCCTTGCCTCAATTTGCGTGTCCAAGCTCCTATAATAAATACTGAGAAATCTTGAAAAGTGTGAAGAATTTGTACCAGGTTGTGAAAGTCTATACGATTCCATGATGACATGCTTAGAATCCTCTCTCATGCTCTATGCCTTTCGAATGCACTTCTTGTCCCGAACTCTGAACTGGGGGCCCTTCTTATACCATTTTGTGAGCAGTTAAGTCATAAATGAGTTCGTTGACATGTTGGTTAGCAGAGCTAAGTTTAGGTAATGTTTTTTGGGGAGGTTTTGGGGTCAAATACCATAGAATCCCCCTTTTGGCGCACTCTGCTAAGTCTGGCGGTGGATCTGGCGACTTTAACTAGTGGTTTTTGCTATATTTAGTGGACCGGTGCTAGAATGGCGGATGGTTTATGCTAATTCTGGAGGACAATTGGCAGGTAGCTATATCTGGTCGATCATACCAGATATGGAAGAACTGCTTCCATTTTTGGCGGACCTATGTTATATATATATATATATATATATATATTTCACAGGGTGTTATTGTGCATTTTGGGGGTGCCATGTGGCACCTCCCTATTGGTCCACGTGGAATCCATTGATTTTCCCACCTGTGCATGATGAAGTCACCTCGTGACACTTGGCACCTTCTGGGTGGTGCCATGTGGCTTCACCTTGGGGGTGCCACGTGGCACATTTTTACTTGTCCACGTGGCACCCTAAAAATCCCAAATATGAGTGACACATGGGAGCCTATGGTGCTTCCACATGGCATGTTGACATCATCATGAAACATGTCACCCTCTACACTTACTACATAGGTTGTATGGACACTAACTTTATCCATACTGATGATGACGTCAGTAGTACAAATGATGACTCATCATTGCTAACTAGGCTAGGTTGACTAGAACTTTGACCTCATATATCTTTTGATATGTAAATCTTCTTGATGAGTCGTTTGCGTCGTTGGAAATATTACGATGTGCTCTTCACAATCATTCCATTTTAGTTGAGTTTTGGGAAATTTGAATTTTTTCCGTTTTCTGCCCGCTGAAGCCATTATGAGCGTCCTGGGACACTTTTGAAACTTCTGTGATGTTCCCTAGATCCATACGGATCAACATCAATGGTCAATAATCCAATGGATTTTTCTCATCTTTGAATTCATCAAATTCATTCATATGACAAAAATCGTACCACAAGTTTGATACACTTGAAGACTCTATGGT
>JASDQU010237949.1:4377-16792 GCA_032191745.1 Picea mariana | reverse complement strand
GCAAGACTTTAATTTCCAGATCCATATATGACCTTTGAATTTATAAAGAAAGAGATAATTGGTTCTTCCCAGTGAATCACCAATTGTTGTACCCACAACAATTCCCATTGAATTTTCCTCTCTTAGGAAAATTGAATGGGACCCCCTATAAAATTTCTACTTAATGTTATATCATATACAAGATGTTTTCTGAGGTTTAAACTACCAAGTGCCATGGAATCTTTCCCTCCCCTTGCTATCACCAATGAACTATTTTGAGATACTCTAGACCATTCTATCTAATCCCTGTAATGATTCTCAAATTGTGCACATTCTATGTAAATCATAGTTTTTCAACATAGTAGGTAAAACCTATGTTTTTTTCTTTGTTGATGTTGAATCCCACGGGTCTTGTAGGAAAATATTCTTCGCGTTGGTATTAACAGTTGAAATAACGTTCTCAAGGGGTGATCCTCACAAAACTACCAATCCAATACGAAACCCCAACCAAAAAAACATTTCAGGAAATCCTATATGAGCGGTGTTCATGCTTTGACTCCACGTATACACTTTCCTGAAATCAGTGAAGCACAATCTTGTGGGAGAAACCTCGTGGGAAATCTTTGTTGAGTCGTTTGTTGGCAATACCACCATTCACTCGCAACCCACAAAGTGCATTGTCGTAGGAAAATATTTGTGGGTATTTCTTCGACAATGTTCCTATATACCTATTAACTCATATGTCTGGAACCCTCGGGCTGCATGACTTGCAGGATATTTACCATAGGAAATTCACACTAGTATGTTTTTTTATAATTCGTTGCATTCCCCACACACCGCATCCCACAAATCCTACAAAACTATCTCTATGGACATTCTCTAGCCTTAAGACAATCGCCCTCTTCACTTGTACAATTTCACCCCATGTATCGGGGATATACCGGATTGACCCTTTTCTAGTCGAGCAGGAAATGAGGAAAGTCATGTTTCAAGAATAAATACAAAAGTTGGTGGTCAATACTAGATAAAATATGGATTTAGAGAAAAAGGCTTGGCAAGAGAAAGATGAGGAAGAATTCAAGAAATTGTTTGATGCATAGGAAAGAATAGAGAAAAAGAAAGAACGAGAAAACTCACTTGAAGAAGCGGCCCACAAAGTTGTTGAAGATGAATAAGCATGCAAATCCGATGAATCCTGCAAAGTTGAGGAAGAACAAAAAATGTTAGAAGAAGAAGCATCCCACAAAACTGTTGAGGAACAAAAGAAGATTGAAGAAGAAGCCTGCAAAGAAAAGTGGATGAAGAGAAGAGGGAGAAGAAAGAAGAAGAGAGAAGTGGGAGCTCCACTCCAAGTTCCACCAAGGAAATATCAATACTCACTTCTCCTATGAACCTAGGGACCCCTCTAAATGTAATATCGTCTAACTTCTCATATTCATCCTTGAAGTTGTTGGAATTTGATGATGAATCAATAGTTGTAGGGAATTTCTATTACAGTAACTCGAAGGAGGGAATCACAAATAGACCATCCAAAAGACTAAGGATAGTAGAATCATCTAAACATTTTATTGCATTGTCAAATGTTGTAAAATGTTGTGTTGTTGATTAATTAATATGTTAATGATTTACATTGTTGCAAATAACTGATTAAATGTGTGAATGATTTACATTGTTGCAAATAACTAATTAAATATGTGAATGATTTACATTGTTGCAAATAATTGATTAAATATGTGAATGTTTTACATTGTTGCAAATAACATAAATATAAAAAACAATATTATTATAAAAAGTATTTATAAAAAAATAATATGTAAAATATATACATATCGGTGCATTCTTTTGAAATATCAAAATGGTGCCTGAAATAATAAAGAAATCAGTGGTTTTTAAGTGTTTATGTGCATCGATGCATATTAAGCATATTGAAGCACCGATGCATATTAATTATACTGAAGCATTGGTGCATATAATGTGCGATAATATTATCATTTTAGATTTTTACAGTGGACATGTGATAAATACGCAATGATTCTTTAAATATAATAACAAAACCAATTCTTTAAATAAAATAATCACACCAGTTCTTTATATGTAATAGAAGCATCGGTGCTTTAGAACAAAGGATGATGCGGACATCTCGCTCGAATATTTGAAATTTCAGTACCTTTCAGTGCACAGGGTAATACAAGCATCGACACATACAAATTATACAAGCATTGGGATAGACATAAAATAAAAGCACACTAGTGTTGCATACAACAAAATGTGAATATGGGGCATAATAACTATAAACACACCAATGCATTTTCGTCCTATGTATGCACCAGGGCATTGATGTAATGGTGAATTGGCACATTTTCATTTTATGTATGCACCGATGCATTTCATGTAATGGTGCATCAGTTCCTTTTTTGTTTTATGTATGCACCAAGAATTTATGTAATGGCACACTGATGCATTTTTGGTTTTATGTATGTTCCGAGGCATTTTATGTAAGGTAGTTCCAATACATTTTATGTTTAGGTACGCACTGGGGTGTTGTTTTTAATGGCGCACCAGTGTGTTTTGACAATAAAAGAACCGAAAAAGAAACATCTCCTACAACCTCTTCTTGCCCAATTTTTTTTAGTTAGATGGAACATCCATTAAAGCCTCTGCTAAAACCTTTGCATCCAATAGATGAGGTTGTAGTGGAGGTTTTTTTCAAAAATTTTCCACATTTTGTAACACTAAAAACCTCAACAAAAACCTTCTCTATAAGGTGTTCTCCTTGTAGTGTATCCACTTGGATCATTGTACACTTTAGCAAGGCATTTGACATAGTGCTTTGACACCTATTCCTAGAAGGATTAAGCTTCTAGGTCTTTAATAMTTGGTAGTTTCACTAGTTATGACACTTTATGAGTCCATCATTGGTATAATACATACAAGAGCCGGTGATATAGAGGGATTCAAAAGCACTATAGGAGTTAAACAATGTTTTTTTTTCTCTCCTAAAATTTTTAGGCTCTACATTGAATGAACTAGAGGAGTTTATAACAAACACATTGGGAAATACATATGGTTGCTTTCTTTTTGAAGTGTATATTGTTATCCTTCTTCTTGTAGATAGCATTATCTTGACATCACACTCATTGAAATCCCTTTAGAAACAACAAGACATCTTGGGATATTTTTGTGACTCCCATTTGCTTCAAGGGAACTTTGGGAAAACAAAAGATTGTCACTCAACACCTTTAAGATAGAGGAAAATTTAATGGCATGCTCACTTATAGGGTTGGGTGGGTGGATATGGTCTCATATTTGCATATATTTAGGAGTACTCTTATTAGACCATGCTTCAATATGAGACTAGAAGTAGAGTCTCATTTAATCTAAGGTTACACCATGATTACTCCCCTTGAGAAGTAATATTTCCAGCATCAATTTCAAGAAATCTAGGAAAATATATGTCTCTTTCACTCATTGGTCATACCTACTCTTCTTTGTGGATGTGATATGTGGATACCTTATTCTTTGAGTTACAAGTTGGCACTGGATAGAGTGAGTCCTAGTTTCGATGCTCTCCAAACACATCCACAAAAATATTTTAGTTCCTGATACCATCGTTCTTGTAGAGTTCAACATGGACCCACTAATTTCTTTTGTAGTCTTCTAGGTTGTGATGATAATTCATAGTTTTAATCTAATGGGAACCCTTTAGACAGGTCATCTCAAGTACCCATATCTTGCAGTTAGGTATTCTATACATCATATATATAATAGGATCCACTCCCACTAGTATGTTGTAGCCTCCTTATTACTCCATATATTCAATGTTGATATTGATAGGCTATGTCCACATAACTTCTTGGTGGACACACTAGAGCTCTCAGAAATAGAGGTAAATGGGGGCATCTGAGAAGAGATCTTTAAATGTTATCTTTTTTGTGCATGAGTTGCAACTATAGTGCCACTCTCATTAAATATTTGTTAATATTTAATATATATCTTATTTTCAGTGATTGGCTCATTAGACCCCCTGGATACACCAAACTCTAGTTCTATTGTAGTTAAAGAGTCCTTGTAACATCACCAAACAATCAAAAAAGAAAAATTTAAAATAATAGTTATTATTATCATGTCAAGGACAATAGATTCATCATGTTTGTTGCACTTGTTATGTTAACATATATTAAGAACAATACCACTCTTTAATTATGCCATATTTATTTTTATCATGACAGGTTAAAGGTTCAAGTAGTGGATTATCCAACATTAATTATCATTCTATCATTTATCATCATCCCCATCTAACAACCACTATTTCAACATGTATATTAATTTGTTAACTTTATTGAATTTCACATGTTATAATTATCATTACGATTTTTATGGTCATTAAAAAAAGAGTTCATACTCTTTGTATTCAATACATCTATTAGATGTATCGCAACCATTGCATTAATCCAAAGATTTATTTGCACATTAACTGTCTATGTCCACTATCAAATTTATTTATATTTTATGCTTTGTCCATAAACTATATATTTGTAACTCCATAATCCATACTAAACATAAATCCTTTAAACTTCTATGTTATTCTTCTCAATTACTAACAATAGTTATTAAACTTAAATAGACTATAATCACATGGGATTCTAACCCACTTAATATACAATATTAAATGATATACGATCCCATGGGATTCTAATTCCACTTCACTTACATTACTCCTCGTTCCAAATCCTTAGGATTTGCCACTACAATATATATTAATGATTTTAACCACCAAATTAAAGATTTGGGTGGGTTCAGGCCACACTTAACTTATACAAGTGTTTGTTTTTCCTTTATGAATTGAATGCCTGCGAATTAGCATTGAATGACCTTGTGTTGTATCCAAAACTCACTAGTTGTATTGGATATGATTTGTATGCCAACAAGTTCTTAACTCACGGATACAATCACTGTGTTAACTCAAGTTCATATTTTCTCTGTTGGTTCCATTACTACCAACTATTACAAATCAAAATGTCACATTTGTGTTTCGCACCCTAAGTGTTGCAAGTGTCGCATGTGCCAGAAAGTGGCATATGCACCTTGGTAAGTGTCACATGCATTGTCGCAATTGTCGTATGAACATTCCCAAGTGTTACATTCACTTTGTGAGGTGTCACCACCCATTGACACTATTAAAACAGTTGGTCATGACCCCTAAGTCATATGGGATGAGGAAATCCATCATTTCTAGGTCAAAACACACCTTTTCCTTGGAAAATTCAACCTTTTTTGGGGCATTTATGAAGGGTGGCGCCCCCCTGGCCATGTGTTGGGAGCATTGTTTCTCCCTTGCCCATGTATGGGGAGTGCCACTTTTATCATATGGCACCCTTTCTCTCACTTTGGGGGAGAGTCATTCTTGTTGAGGGAAAAGGGGGATTTCCTCCACCTTTATCTATGGGACAACTCTCTCAAGATGGGGTTGGTTATGTTTGACCCCCATGCTTTGGTTTCACTTTAGGATCTGATCCAAACCTCAAGGAGACATATCCTCAACCATATCCCTCATTTTCTCATGGTGGTTGTGCCTCTCAAGCCTATATATTGAGGGCTTTCCAAGGAGAAGGGGGAAGTAATCAGTCATAGTATCATCATTTTGATCTTGGTAGATTCGTGCAAGGACTRGATGAGGAGAGCTTRGAGAGTTTGATKCTACWTCAATYRTGGTATATAAGTATTCTCTTTRKGTTCTCATTTGAATATACTTGGCCTATTTCCTTTAAGATTGTGTATTCTTGCATGTGCTTGTCTATTGTTTTTTTAATCTCTGTAGATGAATTTGTTTTACCTAATATTATATATTAGGAGATAGTCGTTTCTCTTTTCTTCCCATTGCAGGTATCAAGTTACACCAGGGAGTTTGAAGATCAAGCTCACGGATTGGAAGCAGCGAGGACAAACTTCAAAACAAGGTACATCATGCCCTTTCTCCCTCTCTCTTTATGATAGGTTAAACTCAATTCAAAGGGATGTTAGTATCCACTTGTAGTGTTTTTGTTTTGGTATATGGGTATTGTGTCTGGGGTCGTGGACTACCATCACATCAATATAGACAGTTTTCCCTCCTAAAGTAATAGGAAACCGAGGAAGGGTCCCTAAAGGTTGACTAGCCCTTATGTTAAAAGTCAACAGATTTTGAGCCATCGAACCAAGCTGAGGAGAACCTAAAGCTTGTCGAGAAATGGAGGAAAAGATACTAATTGATGCACCTTCATTGACAATAGTCTAAGGAATGTCCCTACCAAAAACCTAAATAGTGATTTGGAAAGGTATATAGGAAGGGAGACAGGATTCTGGCAGTGCACCCCAATCTAAAAGAATGGCCTCATTACTCGGAGGGGGTTTCATTGGGATGGGTGAAGTGACCCCTTGTCCAGAAGAATCTGTAGAAACAAGAAATACCTGTGCGACATCCTCACTCTTCCTAGGAGGATTTGGATCAACCACTTTAACTTCACTCTCCAAGGGGAGAGTGGAATCGATCGAAGGTGAAATCAAATTGATCACTTGATCAACCGACTCAAATGATGATGGAACCAGATGGATAGCCTGATCAACTAGATTACCTGATGATGGAGTCATATTGACTATTTCATCAACCAATGGCGGGTTGGGAGACGAAAGTTGCTGCTGGAAATCAACAATCTTTTCCAACATATATGAAGCCCCATCCATGCGAGGACAAAGGTAGGTGTGGTGCATCTCCTTACATAACAAGCAAGGAAATTTGACTTTACTATTCTTACTTTAAACTTGATTATCACTAGTTGATGGTTTTTCACCAGCATGACCTGCAGTGGCTGACGACGTGGGTTGATGACCCTGAGACCACACTTCTACAACCTTGAGAATACCAAGGAAATCCTTAAGAAGGTGGTCACCCTTAAAAATCATGTAAGGGAATTTGGGTTTGCGATGTGTCTTGATAGACTTGTGAACATTATCAACATTCCCAACATGATGAACAGTAGCTGGTTGATTACTTCCAACATGTCCTGCAGTGGTTGGAATTTTTCCTCCTATCTTATTTTTCTTCTTCTTAATCTTCCTTTTCTTCTTCTTCTTAGCTACCTGGTTACTAGCTATAGATATTTCACTAGATGAAGAGGAAGAACATGAATAAGACCCTACGGGCGAAGAAGGAAGAGGATCAACATGAGGTTGATGGTCTTGGAGTGGAGTGCTTATGGATGAAGCACTAGGAGTATTTACGTTCATTAGAGTGGAAAACAACTAGAACAGTAACCCAATAGTGAGTCCAGGAAGAGTCAAAGTGGCAATATAAGGAGGACCAATGTGTCCCACAGAAGAAGAAACAAATGATAACCATGGAAAACGGGTTCCTTCGTTGGTATTTCAAGGAACTTATTCCATAGACACAGACTCAACCCTGAGGTATTGTAGGGAAAACAAGCAGCACATGCTAAAAAATCTAGGAAGCAAACCAAACAAGAAAACCTTTTCATAGTGAAGTGCTAGTTGGTGATGAAATCGAACATCAAAGGATAAAACTAAGAAGGGGTTGGGATAGAGCGGGTGGATCAGTTATCTTGGTGACCTACATGACTCAATCGCAGGCCTCCTCACTTTCGACAATAATTTTACATCATTGACCTCTGATCTGATGATTCCACGAGTGTTTGACCTCAGCTCATTTATTCACATTCCCTGGAATGTACTAGGGTACCTTGGGAGTCATTGACATCATTGGTTATTTCGCTCCCACTTGTTAATGGTTTACATCAATGATCAATAATCAAGTGGTTTCTACCATGTTTGACATCAAATCATCTATTCACATGGCTAGATTTGTACCGCATCGGGATCGGGATGAAGACCCTCGGTTGGGCGTTCACTATGTTATGTGCTTTTCCCAAGTTTCAAAGGAGATCATTTGATCATGTAAAATATTTCAGTAAAATCACCATGATGGAAATATTACTAATATATATATTGTCACATAGATCTACATTGTACTGATCTGTGGCTATGTTTTTTCATCTTGTAGCTCCATTGTGTATTTATCATGGTTGCAATCAGTTCATGTCATGGAGGTATGGAACCACATTGTATATTTAGTGGCCATATCCTTGTTAGTATTTTGATGTATCCGCAGTGTATTGGTTCACAATCATGCTTTGATTCATCTCGTATTCTGAGCATAGGTATCTATGTCTTGGAAATGGAACATATATTAATATTGTTTGATAATTGTTTATAGCTTCTGCCAGGTTCTCCCACTCTAGAACCCTTGCATTGAAGAATTTTTAAATTGTTTTGGCCATCAATTTCTCTTCTGACCTCACACTTTACGGGGCATCTATTACACATCAAAATGTCACAATTATGTTTCTCACCCTAAGTGTCACAAGTGTCGCAAAGTGACATATGCACCTTGGTAAGTGTCACATGCACTATCGCAACTGTCATATGCACCTTCCCAAGTGTCGCATTCACTTTGTGAGGTTTTTCCACCCCTTGACACCATTACAATAGTTTTTCATAACCCCTAAGTCATATGGGAGGAGGAAACCCATCATTTCTAGGTCAAAACACACCTTTTCCTTGCAAAATTCAACCTTTTTGGGGGCATTTATGAAGGGTGGCGTCCCCCTGGCCATGTGTAGGTTGTGTCAATGCTCCCCTGCCCATGTATGGGGAGTGTCACTTTTTTAATATGGCACCATGTCTCTCACTCTAGGGGAGCGCTATTCTTGTTGAGGGAAAAGGGGGATCTCCTCCACCTTTATCTATGGGACAACTCTCTCAAGATGGGGTTGGTTATGTTCGACCCTAATGCTTTGGATTCACTTTAGGATATATCCAAACCTCAAGGAGCCATATCCTCAACCATATCCCTCATTTTCTCATGGTGGTTGTGCCTCTCAAGCCTATATATTGAGGGCTTTCCAAGGAGAAGGGGGAAGTAATCAGTCAAAGTATCAACATTTTGATCTCGATAGATTTGTGCAAGGGATGGATGAAGAGATCTTGGAGAGGCTTTTGCTACATCAATAGTGGTATGTAAGTATTCTCTTTGGGTTCTCATTTGAATATACTCGGCCTCTTTCCTTCAAGCTTGCGTATTCTTGCATGTGCTTGTCTACTCTTTCTTTAATCTTCGTAGATGAATTTGTTTTACCTAATATTGTAGAGTAGGAGATAGTCATTTCTCTTTGTTTCCCATTGTACAGATCAATTTGTGTGAGGTATTTTTAAGATCAAGCTCACGGATTGGAAGAAGTGAGGAAAAACTTTGAAATAAGGTACATCATGCCCTTTCTCCCTCTCTCTTTCTGATTGATTAAACTGAGTTCAAAGGGATGTTAGTGTCCACTTGTAGTGTTTTTGTCTTGGTATAGGGGTATTGTATTCAGGGTCATGGAATGCCATCACATCAGTATAGACAATTTTCCCTCCTAAAGTAATAGGAAACCAAGGAAGGATCCCTAATAGTTGACTAGCCCTTCTGTTAAAAGCCAATAGATATTGAGTCACTGGCACAAGCTGAGTAGAACCTAAAGCTTGCCAAGAAATGGAGGATAATATATTAACTGATGCACCCTCATCGACAATAGTATGAGGAACATCCCTACCAAAAACTTGAGTAGTGATTTGGAAAGGTATATAGGAAGGGAGACGAGATTCTGGAAGTGCAACCCAATCTAAAATAATGGCCTCGTTACTTGGAGAGGGTTCCATTGGGACGGGTGAAGTGCCCCCTTGTCCAGAAGAATCCATAGAAACAAGAAAGACCTAAGTGACATTCTCACTCTTTCTAGGAGGAGTGGGATTTACCAAGGGTGGTATTGGATCGACCATTTTAACTTAACTCTCTAAGGGGAGAGTGGGATCAATTGAAGTTGAAATCGAATCGATCACTTGATCGACCAACTCAACTAATGATGGAACCATATGGATAGATTGATCAACCGAATTGACTGATGATGGAACCAGATTGATGAGTTCATCAACCAATGGCGGGTTGGGAGACAGAAGTTGTTGCTGGACATCAGTAATATTTTCCAATAGATATGAAGCCTCATCCATGTGAGGAAAAAGGTAGGTGTGGTTCATCTGCTTCCATAACAAGCAAGGAAAAATGGCTTTACCCTTCTTACTTTCAACCTGATTATGACTAGTTGATGGTTTGTCACCAGCATGACCTGCAGTGGTTGACAATGCAGGTTGATGACCCAAAGACCACACTTCAACAACCATGGGAATACTAGGGAAATCATTAAGAAGTTGGTCACCCTTACAAATTATGTAAGGAAATTTGGGTTTGAGATGTGTCTTGATATATTTTTCAACATTAACAACACTCCCAGCATGATTAACAATATTTGGTTGATCGCTTCCAACATGTCCTACAGTGGTTGGAAGTTTACCCCCTAGCTTATTTTTCTTCTTCTTAATCTTCCTTTTCTTCTTTTTCTTATCTACCTGGTTACTAGTTGCAAAGCTTTCACTAGGTGGAGAGGAAGAACATGAAGAAGACCCTATGGGTGAAGAAGGTAGAGGATCAACATGAGGTTGATGGTATTTGGGTGGAGTGCTTACGAACGAAGCACTAGGATCATTTACGTTCATTGGAGTGGAAAACAACGAGATTGGTAACCCAATAGTGAGTCCAGGAAGAGTCAAAGTGGCGATATAAGGAGGAACAACATGTCCCACAGAAGGAAAAACAAATGGTAACCCTAGAAAATGGGTTCCTTCGTTGGTAGTTCCAGGAACCAATGCCATAGACATAGACTCAACCCTAATTTATTCTAGGGAAAACAAGAAAAACATGCTAAAAAAACTAGGAAGCCAACCAAACAAACAAACCTTTTCATAGTGAAGGGCTAGTTGGTGATGAAATCAAACTTCACAGGATCAAAGTGAGAAGGGGTTGGGATAGAGAGGGTGGATCAATTATGTTGGCAACCTGCATGCCTCAATGGAATGACTCCTCACTTTCGATAGTAGGTTTACATCATTGACCTCTGATCGAATCATTCCATGAGTGTTTGACCTCAACTCATTTATTCACATTCGCTGGAATGTACTAGGGTACCTTGGGAGTCATTGACATCATTGGTGATTTCCCTTGCACTTGTTAACGATTTATAGCAATGACCGGTAATCAAGTGGTTTTTATCATGTTCGACATCAAATCATATATTCACATGGATAGATTTGTACCGCATCGAGATCAGGACGAAGACCCTAGGTTGGGCATTCACTCTCTTATGTTCTTTTCCTAGGTTGCGATGGAGATCATTTGAGCATGTAAAAGTTTTCAATACAATCACCATGCTAGAAATATTACTAATATATATATTGTCACATAGATCCACATTGTACTGATCCGTGGCTATGTTTTTTCATCTCGTAGATCCACTGTGTGTTTATCGTGGCTGCAATCGATACATGTTATGGAGGTATGGATCCACATTGTATCTCTAGTGGCCATATCCTTAGTCAATATTTTCATAGATCTGCAGTGTATTGGTTGGCTTCCGTGCTTTGATTCATCTCGTATTCCTAGCATCGGTATGCATGTGCTGGAAATGGAACATATATTAATATTATTTGATGATTGTGTGCAACTTCTTCCAGGTTCTCCCACTCCAGAACCCTTTCATTGAATAATTTGTAAAGTGTTTCGGCCATCAATTTCTCTTCTGACCTCACACTTTAGGGGGCATTTGTTACACATCAAAATGTCACATTTGTGTTTCTCACCCTAAGTGTCACAAGTGTCACAAAGTGATGTATGCACCTTGGTAAGTGACACATGCACTATCACAAGTGTTGTATGCACTTTCCCAAGTGTCACATTCATGTTTTGAGGTGTTGCCACCCCTTGACACCATTAAAACAGTTGCTCATGACCGCTAAGTCATATGGGAGGAGGAAACCCATAATTTCTAGGTCAAAACACACCTTTTCCTTGCAAAATTCGACCTTTTTTGGGGCATTTATGAAGGGTGGTGCCCCCATGCCATGTTTAAGGAGTTTCAGTGTTCCCCTTCCTATGTATGTGGAGTGCCACTTTTGGAAGATGGTGCCTTGTCTCTTACTCTGGGGGAGAGCCATTCTTGTTGAGGGAAAAGGGGGATCTCCTCCACCTTTATCTACGGGCCATCTCTCTCAAGATGGGGTTGGTTATGTTCGACCCCCATTCTTTGGCTTCACTTTAGGATCTGAGCCAAACCTCAAGGAGACATATCGTCAACCATATCCCTCATTTTCTCATGGTGGTTGTGCCTCTCAAGCTTATATATTGAGGGATTTCCAAGGAGAAGGGGGAAGTAATCAGTGAGAGTATCATCATTTTGATCTTGGTATATTCATGCAAGGGATGAACGAGGAGAACTTGGAGAGGCTTTTGTTGCATCAA
>JASDQU010237947.1:16998-27381 GCA_032191745.1 Picea mariana | reverse complement strand
GTAAAAACCACCTCCCTTTTAGTGTGAGAACCTGACGTCCATTTCCTCAGTGATAGAACTAATGACTCCAATACCATTTATTTTTTAAAATTATTTCTACATCTCTTTTCATTTTAAAGGAAAACCCTAACCTGACTTTGACCATGTAATGGAATGTTAGGGTGTAACCCAAAACTGGTCCCCATACACATTCAACCCACTGACCAACTGACAATGCTGTGTACTTTTTCCCATAGATATTCCCATAAGCGACTTCCTTGCCATCTCTAGGACTTGGTCCAACAAAATATCTTGTCCAAGAACCAAATTTTCTATGGACTCCGCTACCTTTATGCACTTATGTTTTTCTATCAGATTCCTTGAAGGGTTGGAGACACGATTATAAGAGGAAATCTCCCCCAACTCTCCTAAATTGAGACTACTTCCTACCAACCCTTATCTAGATCATGGATTTAGGGGTTCATTACCTATATTCTTGTTGATGTTTAGATTGGTCACAATCCCAACAACAACCTCACAAGGATAAAACCCCCCTGAGTTTTTATAGAGGTGGTACTCCTCTATAATTGTCCAAAATATGTAGCTTGATGTTCTTGGATTGGAATGCCAAATGGGAGAATGCTAAACAACAAACCCTAAATATTGCTTTAGTTTATGTATAGAATAGTTCTTGATAACCAGATTGCTCTTTATGTGAAACATTTGCTTGGAAATGGACCAAACAACTCTTTAAAAATGAAAAAAAATGAAGAAAGGATTTAACAAAATAAATACATGTTAAACTTCGTTATTACAACCCTCTGAAACACATGCAAACAGAAGATGGAACCATATCTTCTCATAAGAAAAAGAATGAAATGGTGTTGATCACTTTAGAGAACTTTAAATCAATTCTACATTCAAAACTGAAAAGAATTTGATGGGTATACTCCAAAAACTTGTGCTCATAAATCCCAAGGTCTAAGAAATCATTAAAGTTACACACCGAAGTAGTTCTCTGTGGAGTTTCATAAAAGATATTCAAGAATACAAAGCATTTCAACAAACCAATTGAATAATGCTCAGAAATAAAGCTTGCCAACTGCAAGGACTAAACATCCATGAATCATTTAGACAAACTCAATTTACATTTATCTATCACATATATGGATGTAAAATACTCCATGATATTTTAGAGAAAGAGTCTTGGAAGAATAAATAAAAATCAACCTTATACTCAAGTCAGAAATACAAACACAAAGCCGTGAGAAAAATAGTGTAGAAGAAGAAGAATAAAAATGAAGATGTTTATTTTATGATCAAATACTTGGTTGCATGCTAATGACTAAGCCACATTATCACGCTGATCTGAACCCTTTCTTCGATGGTGCTCTCCTCTTTTAAAACTGCTCTCAATGTTTCTTGAAGTAGTTAGGGTTTTGTCCTTCTAGAAGTTTCCACATGCATCATTTTGGAGTAAATCACTTTAGTTAATGATTTATTGAAGTCTTATTAATGACTTTATGTCATTGGAATTCATTCCTCCAAGTGGGACCCACTTAATATTTAAATAAAAGTTTATCTAATAAATTTTTATTTCCAAAATTTAAACCATTTGTCTTTGAAAAATATGGATTATGTTTTTTTTTTTGAGAAAAATATTTGATTTCTTAGCCACGGAAACCATTATATAAGTAATCCTCATCATTCCATCTTTCCAATGAGTCCTCTTGAGTGAAATTTGGAGTTCTGGTTCTCAACTTATAGCCTCAAGAAGTTGAGGTTCCAAATAAATTTCCTAGCAAGTCATGAAAAGTGAGCTGAGTGATATTTTAATTTTTGGAAGAATTATGGCTAAATTCATCCATTTAAACCTATCCCATTGTCTTCCTCATCAAATTAAATTTCCAATGAGGTATGGTTTTCCCAAAACGAATGTCTAGATCTTGAATTATGATCTCTAGAAGATCACGACTCAAAAATCGTCCATTTAATTTGTGGATCAATCGTAGCCCTTGATTAAAATCCACCCTCTTTTAATCCTATATGCATTGTGGTGATAAGGAATTTAGTGTTTATATTGTTAAAACTTACATATCACTTATGGGGCAATATGGTGACAATAAATTTCATTGCCCTTGTAAAAATTGTAAGGAATTGCAAATGAAAAAAATTAAAAAGGAACAAGCTACAAAACATCATAGGGATTATCAACACTTTAAAGGAGGGGAACCCATATCTCCCATTGGTAAGTTATTGAATCATTACATATTTTTATTATAATCATAAAACATTTTATCATTTTAATATTTGATATATATACTAAATATTTGATTGTTTGTAATTATAAAGACAAAGCATCGAGATTTAGAATCCTTCTATGAGGAGGGCTCTACGGTGATCTCCCTGTGGTCATGAAACCTTCCGCATAAAACCCTAGGTGCGATGGTCGTAGGGCCCCATGGTTTTTTTTTTCTGTTGGTTTTGTTTGGTGTAGGTATGTCTTGTTTCTTGTCCCCTTGTCATTCTCCCTCTCCTCTGTCCTTTCGGGCCCGTGTCAACTCTGTTCTACTTGGAACAATTGGAGTTTCCGATCCTCCCATCACCCTGGGAACATGGATGATGTGGAGCTCATATATTATGAGCCCTCTCCCATGTGTGTGGGAGCCTTTGCATCCCAATCATATTTCAATCGCAGGATTTCAAGATCTTTCCACTCTCCTGTATCCTCGCATGTCGCTGCACAATACAGGGTTTTCTCTCGTGCGAGCACTAAATTCCCCTTGTCTCCTCTTTCCTTGTGCAATGATGTTGGGCCTTTCCATTCCCCCCCCGATCCCTCTGCTTCCCCTCCCTCATTGTTTTCTATTTCCACCGTTCCAGGCTCCCCCTCTCCTCATGTTTCTTCCCCTAAACCCTATGGTCCCCTGAGGTTTGTGTTGTAGATTTTAACCTTGTACAATATTTAATGCAAATAGATTTTCAATAAAATAACAAAAAGGATATAATGGAAAATACAAACATTACACATAGATTTTTCCCTTGGAAACCCAAACTGGGAAAACCAACATATTCTATATTCATTCATAGTGTTACATTGTTTACAATAAAATATACATATAGGATCCAACGACATCCAAAACCCTAACCAAATGACCTGGATCAGTCAACAAATGTAATTCCTTAACCGGAAATAGAAAACCATTGGCAAAAAACCATGTGCCAAAAAACCACCCAACAATGGACACGAAAATCAAGGCAACATAAAAAACGAGGCAAAATATGCGATATGTTTCCTGAGGAATTTTTTTTTCTAGGGGGTGCTGCCCCCGAACCCCCGCGTGGGAGTTTTTGCCCCCTTGCAGCCCCCAAGGAAACCCCCCTGCGTACCCAACGCAACACCTACTCATGCAATGAATATAACACATACCCAACATGTGTCTCCTCCCGTTCCGGATATCCAATAGTCTTAAGGCTTTACCAGGTCTTCTCATAAGTGTATAAAAGAGAAAAAAGGCACGATACAAATGGTTGTGGGTAAATATATTCCGGTGACAGAAGTCCTTCAATATGCAGGCAAGACCTTGGTTGGAAGATTCACTGGAAAATCTCCTGAGGACCATGGATTACATGCATAGATGGAAGAACATTGGCTCTCTTAGTTGGGCTATATACCGTCGGCCCATACGCTGGTTTGGCATTGGATATATTTTTTCCTTCAAGAGGAATCACACTGCAACTTACTTCTGGATAAGGCCTGGAATTGGGGTCCCTCTAGACTTTGCCTCAGACTTTGGATGATGGATTTCGATCTCGTTAAAGAACCCATCTCTATTCTCTAGGTCTGGGCCATATTTCCAGGCTTGCCTTTAGCTTTCTGGACTCTGGATGCCCTTCATGCTATAGGAAACAAGTTGGGGGTTTTGTTGGTTTGGAACCAAATTGGTCCTCCAAGAAGGAAAAAATATGGGCCTAGATCCAGATAGAGGTGGACGTATGCGGAGGACTTGTTGGGTCTTTTGAGATCATCCTCGAGGATAAGGTTTGGAACCATAAAGTGGATTATTGGTGCCTTCCATTTTGCTTCCATGGTTTCCATGAGATAGGAGACATTCGGGCTTAGTGCCCTCGACTGATGATAGATATCTAGCCTCACAAAAATACTTGGAGGAGGAAATCCATGTTTGGTCGTGAGGCTCAGATGGAGGTTGTGGAGGTTGAAGTTCATAGTGAAAAGGTGATAATAGAACCAAAATTTGTTTCTCCCTACAGTTAGGATATTGGAGACTTCATACAAAAAAAAACACAAGGTAGGGATGATATTGTTTCTATTTATATTGAAGTTTCTGGTCCTAAAATCCATGATTTATCATTGACCCTTGACATAAAACCTTCTCCCACTCACTCTTTTCCGACCCCCTTTGTTCTCCAAGCACTCTCCTCCCCTCCCCCTGCTCCCTTAGATCATCCCTCTTCCCTCCCTCTTGTCACTCCCTCTCTACTCTATCCTGGTCCTCCCCCCCTTCGGACCCGTTCGCACCGGACCCAATGTCTGTTGGTCCTTTTATGCCCCCCTTTCTACCTCACATGCTTTCGCCAGGGGGGGCGCTCCCCAACTCTTCCCGCCAAGAGATATGACCTTATATCATCCAGAAGACAAAAAGATCCCCATCCATCTAAGGGTGGCCTAGATCTTGACCCCCCAAAGCCTTCACAAGTTGGCCGAAAATCTCATCTCCATAAGGCCAAGGAGACAACTGCAACCGAAATATGGAAAGGTACTCAATCCACTATTTATAGGACCCTTAGAGTGGGGAGAGCCCTCCCCCCTGCTCCAAAATGATTTTTATCTCCTACAATTGCAGAGGGATTGGGGGCCCTAAAAAAAATTAGCCCTCAAACGAGTCATTCTGAGTCTTTCCCCGGATGTCATTTTACTTCAAGAGACTATGTCTTAGGCTACAAAAGCCAAAGAAGCCTTGGAACCCTTTCTAAATAATTGGTATTTTAGTGCACCAGATGTTGATGGTATGTCGGGGGGGTTGATTACTGGGTGAAGCTAGTCCTTTAAGGCATTATCAACATCCTCCTACAAGTCTTTGATTTCTGTGTCCCTAAGGCACAAATATTGTGACTTCTCATTCATGGTGATTAATATTTATGGGCCTTATATGGATAGGATTCCCTTTTGGTCCTGGATGTCAGAAGGGGGACTCTCAGACCACTTACCAATTGTGTTACAATGGGACACTCTGCACTCTTCTCTGATGTCTCCCCTGAAAGTCTGCTAAGCATGGTTTGGCAAGGAATATTTTACTAAGATGGTTTGGGAGAATTGGTTCCATCTCTCCTTGAATGGTCCCAAGCCATTGATGCTTTAGTTAAGAAATAACCTAAAATGGATTAAACAAGCCATCAAGCAATGGATACCAAACTGGGAAAAAATAAAATCACAAGAATTGACTGCTTTTGAGGGTGAAATTGCCTCCATTCATAAGATACTTGAAGGAGGCAATTTGAGCCCCACTCAGCTAGAGGAATTGAAGGCACTCAAAAAGAAAAAAAGTTGAATGGTTATTCAAGGAGGAACAAATTTGGCGATTGAAAAGTAGGGCTCTTTGGTTGGAGGTCAGGGATAACAAGACAAAAGTTTTTCATGCATTCACTACTTTTTGGAAGAATAATAATACTATTTGGGAAATAATTGGGGAACACAAAACTACTCTCTCCTTGTTTGGTGATAAGGTAGAAGCTAGGGCTAAATACTTTGAAAAATTCTTCAAGGCCCTTCCTGACGACCCCATCCAGGAGATTCTTGGGGTAGTGTAGAAGTTCCCCTAAGTCTTCTCAGAGGATATGAACAAGTCCTTGATGGAGGAGGTCACGAAAGACGAATTAAAAGGGGCTCTTTTTTATTTGTAGAGTGGCAAGAGCCCGGGACCCGATGATTTCCTAGCATAATTTTACAAAACTTTCTATGAATTAATTAAGTCGGATCTACTGTTGATGATCAGAGAATCCCAAAGGAGTGGGCAGGTCCACGATGTGCTAAATTCAAATTTTATATGTCTCATTCCAAAAAATAGTAGGCTGAAACCTTTGTTGACTATAGACCTATTTCATATGCGAATGTCGCTTATAAACTAATTTCAAATATCATTGCTAGAAGACTTTGACAGATGATGAACAATTTGATAAATGAGGAACAATTCAGTTTTTTGCACAACAGACAGATCCATGATGCGGTTTCCCTAGCACACGAGACCATACACTACATCAATAAAATGAATCTTAAAGATTCCATCCTAAAGTTGGATCTATCAAAAGCATATGACAAGGTGGATTGGACCTTCTTGAGACGTGTCTTTCTATAGATGGGTATGGATATTTCAGTGGTCAATTGGATTTTGGGCTGTTTAAACAGTGTAACATTTGCAGTGCTCATAAATTTCTCTCCCTCTTGATTATTCAAATTCTCCAAAGGGTTGATATAGGGTTACCCACTATTTCCTTTTATCTTCTTGGTGGTGGCAGAAGCCCTCAACCGACTTGTCAAGGAAGCGAGCCACAACAATGATCTTAGAGGCATTAAAGTTTCAGTTTCAGAAAGCATCACATATTTAGTTTTTGTTGACGATATTTTCTACAGTATTTTCAGGACGGTGGCTGAAGCTCACATCCTTAAGAAGATACTTGATGTTTTCTGTAAGGCCACATGTATGGTAATACATATGGAAAATTCCAACATCATATTTAACAATTGCTCAGATTTGGACAAAACGCACATCAAAAACCTCTTTCCTACTCGTTATCTCTCTATCTTGGATGGCTTGGAATATCTGGGCTTCCATCTTAAGACTAATTGTTACAAGAAAGAGGATTGGGCTTGGCTCATTAAGAAAATTGAGGCCTGAATCATGGTCTAGGTCAACATGACTCTTTCTCGAGGATGCAGACTAGTCCTGATTAAGGCTGTCCTTGAGAGCATACCGATCTATTGGAACTCAATCATGCCTATCCCGAAGGGGGTCCTACGAAAGATTAGGAGAATTTGCTTCCAATATCCTTGGGCTGGACAACACTTCCTAGAAAGCATTCCCTTAGCTCGATGGTCAAGAATCACTATGCCAAAAGAGATGGGGGGTTGGGGGTTAAAAGATGTTCGACCCTTCGCAAATGCCTTAGCAGGAAGGAATCTTTGGCGCCTGAATTAGGGAAACTCTCTATGGGTCTGAGTCATGAAATATAAATATTTTCCTAGAAAATCTGTTGCTGAGTGGTTTAGGACTCCCAACAAATCAAGTGTTGGCTCCTTAGTATGGAAATCCTTTGTGCCAGCCTTCACTTTGGTTGGTCCATGGACGACCTAGAAAGTGGGTGATGGTAGGATGGTGCGTTTGGGTTAAGATCCCTGGGTGGGTTCCATAAACCATTTTAATCTCTATGCCCCCTTTATCATGGCCCTCAGGGCCGATGGCCTTCACACACTAGCATACGCTTGTGCAGGACTCCCTCAATTGAGAGGTCGTGCTAGATGGAAATCCACGACGTTTCTTGACCTTCCAGCTGATATTACCCAAGAGTGGGATGATTTATTATACTTACTCTGTGGGAGCTATGTAACTATTAACCCGAAGGTGGAAGACTCCCTGTGTTGGTCATATAACTCTGCTAAATACTCTTTCACTGTGAAGCTGGGCTACAAATCCTGGAAAGAGACCCATTTCCTAGGAGTAGATTTAAAGTGGTGGTGGAAGCCGTTATGGAAATTTAAAGCCTCTACTTGTTGTAAACTCACATTTTGGTTGGCCCTAAACAACAAGCTTCTAATTTGGGAAAATAATTTAAAGAGAGGATGGATCAACCCTGGTAGATGTCCTCTGTGTAAACTCTCCTCAGAATCCATTGCTCATCTATTCATCTTCTGCTCCTATCCAGGTCAGGTCATTGTAGAAATCAAGCACAAGCTTGGGGAAAAGTTGGTTTGGAACGATTTTACATTGGGATAATGTTACAGGACTTGGATCCAGGACTGATATGTCAAATTATATGTAGGCCTTAAGAGCTGGCTGATCTCCAATATCCGGTGGGCCAGGAATCAAGCCATTTTCAAAAATAAGGATGTTCCTCCTTCTATTAATGCTGCCATTACTCTATCACGATCATTTTCTTTCAAAGAAGACCCGGGCCTAAAAAACCCAAGGATCCCCATTCAGACTACTATTGATTATGAGACCCCTTGGGGTTACTTTGATGGCACTAGCTAGGGACACCCCCCAGATGTAGGGTGAGGGTGGTGTTAGAAAAACAGAATCGTGAAGCAATACAATAAAACAAATGCGGAAATAAAATAAAATAAAAAGAATATACATAATACAATAGAGACATAGATATATGTGGTTCATCCAGTGTGGGCTACATCCACTAGAGAAATTTCCAGCTCCTTCCTTGTTATTATCCAACAAAATGAAGGGATACAACCTACAACACACCCGCTGTAACTTCCTCTTCTCTCTCTCACAATATCCTCTCTCAGAATACAATATTCACGATAATACACAACCGCAATACAATTCCCTCATAAGAGAGGGTTTCCTTCTAGGGAAAAAAAACCATAAAATAACTTCTACCATCAGATCTGCGACCTTATAATGAATGGTCCAAATTGACTACGAAATTACAATATTTTACAAGGCAATTTTTCCCAAATTTTTTCTTTCGGGGAACTTCCCCCGAATCCCCCACCAGGGGTGACTACAAAACTCCCCTGGAAATAGTTGTGGGGAGGAAATCCCCTCCACACCCCCCGTTAGGGAATGGGGTCCAAGCACAGCTGAAACAAACCTATGAATCAGGAAGATAATTAGGCTCCACAACCAACAATATCCCACTTGGAGACTGATAAAAAAAAAACCATTGTTGTTGTACCTGCTGGACTATGCTCCACCTTGGACTTGTCAAATTTATCATCTTCACCTTCATGCTTGTAGACCAACTGAAACTGAGTTGGAACTTAGTTTATCCCTAGTTACTCCCTTTGTTAACATGTCTGCACGATTATGGCTAGTATGTATCTTTTCCAACTTCAAATGTCCATCTTCCAAGACATATTGTATGAAATGGGACTTGAGATGTATATGATTAGTCTTTGAATGGAAGGCTAAGTTCTTTGCAAGATGAATGGCACTCTCGTTGTCACAGTACAACCTGTTATTCTTCTGCTTCTTTCCTAATTCCTCCATAAACCCTTGTAACCAAATCATCTCTTTACTAGCCTCTGTAGCAACAACATTCTTTGCTTCTGTTGTTGAAAGTGCAACAACCTTTTTGCAATTTTGAAATCCAACTTACTGTTGTTCCACCTACAGTAAAAACATACCTTGTGGTCCTCCTTCTACTATCTTTATCACCTGCCATATCTGAATCAACATATCCCTGTAGAACAATGTTTGAACCTCCAAAACATAATGCATGAGTAACAGTGCCTCTCAAATACCTGAGAATTCACATTACTACCTCTTAATGTTCTTTACTTAGATTGTTCATATACCTGCTCACAACTCCCACTGCATGTGCAATATCTGGTCTTGTGAAAACAATCTCATACATCAAACTTCCAACTGCTAATGAACAAGGGACATTGGACATGTATTCTATCTCCTCCAGTCTTTGGGGACACATTCCTTTAGTTAATTTGAAATGGCTAGCCAAAGGTGTACTAACTAGTTTTCCATTCTGCATTCTAAACCTCTCCAACACCTTCTCTATGTACTCACCCTAAGACAATGTCAATTTGCGATTTTTCCCATCTCTTTTTATTCTCATACCAAGGATTTTCTTTGCAGCACCCAAATCCTTCATTGCAAATGAATTAGCTAATTTCTTCTTGAACACATTTATATCATCCATATTAGACCCTACAACAAGCATGCCATCTACATACAATAGCAAGATAATACAACTTCAATTTTCTAACCTTTTAAAATAAACACATTGATCATAATGAAATCTACTATAACCTTGTTCTATCATAAACATGTCAAAATTCAAATACCACTGCCTTGGAGCTTTCTTTAGGCCATACAAGCTCTTCTTCAACCTGCATACCAAATTCTCCTTTCCTTTGACCTCATACCCCTAAGGATGCCTCATATAAATCTCTTCCTCCAAATCTCCATGGAGAAGATCTATTTTTACATTTAACTGTTCAAGATGCAAATCTTTTACTACCACAAGACTTAAAATAGTCATAATTGAAATCATTTTAACAACAGGAGAAAATATTTTATCAAAATCTATACCTTTCTTTTGTGCAAACCCCTTTACAACAAGTCTAGCATTGTACCGATTTTTTCCTCCATCTTCTTCCTTCAACCTGTAAACCCATTTATTCTACAATGTTGT